>CAEGAF010197858.1:0-178328 GCA_903067075.1 Micropoecilia bifurca
GAAATTATTTTTCGGAAAGTAGAAGTCATGTTTTATTCAGATTTATTAATGATCTTTTTTTTTTTTTATTATTTCTGCTCACTTTGGATAATGACTCTTAGCTAATGTTCTCAAAAAATTATAAGATTTCATAAAACCAGGAAAACATTTTCTGAATGAAAACAAATGTCATGTTATGTTACATGACAGTTCAGTGCATCAATGAAACCCTTTACAAGGGGAAACCAAAAAATAGTCACAGATAAAGGTTGAACACATAATTCTATTTTTATTTATAAAAAGTTGAGTGGGAAAAATAAGTACTCAGAGGAACGTTAAAATCACTGGAAAAAGTACCAATACCTCAGCTTTATCACCTCAACTGTAAAGTATTGAAGGTATAAGACTGTGTATTACATGTCTTTATCATTTGTGCTTTAAAAATGCTTTAAGTCTTTGATATTCCTGAGAAACTGAATTTTGCCATTTCATTTGTTTTCCCCCCCATAATCATCCACCTTAAAAGGAATAAACCCTCAAACTATTTCACTCAGTTTAATGAACACTTTTTGAGTTGAATTACAAAAATAGATTAACCTTTCAACATTATTCAAATTTAATTAGACGCACCTGTATCCCACTAAATTTGGAGCGTAGTCACATTTGCAAGAAGACAAACCCGTTCCCTGCTTCCTCTTGATTTCTAATTTTTTGTAGCACATCTTCTAAAAGAAAAAAAAAGCCTTTGGGGTATGTAGAGGGGCGGGGGGTCTTCCTGAGAGTTAGACACATTCCTTTATTTCCTTGTGTTAATGCGACACAACACAGTCAGCAGCATCTATTCTCCTGTTCTTTCTCTTTCACTTTTTCGCCATGCTTTTGCCGTGGGATGCTTCAAGGACATCCTGACAGTCAATTAAATTTACAGTCTTCATCCCCGTTTCTCCGCCAACTCTGGGAGGATGTCAACATTAATACGTCAGCTGAAGGATAGCCCTACCCCCTCCAACTATGGCCCCACCACATTAGAGAGGCCACCCACAATTTGGCCAGTAATAAGGCTGCTCCTAATTGGACAAGACAGTGACTTCTAACAGGGGACGTCAGCGCGCAGCACAAATTCAATTATAGGAAGCCACTTGACTTTATAATTGATTTTAAGGGATGCTAAAAATGGCAGGAAACTGTCAGCAACAACTGTTAGGAGCCAAAGAACACTGCAGAGGTGACCCCTGCTACTATATAAGTTGTATTAGTTTTTAGTGTCATTTAATTGCAGGATAATGACTTTTATTAGTGTAAGAGCTCCAGACGATCAAATATACACGTCCCGAGGTTGTCAGTGAGAAAGGTTTTTTGACGTCAAGACGATTAAAGTGTAAAATTAATTTTAAAAGCCTTATTAAACCAAGTTGCGATGATGTGATGGGAGATTGAAAATCCGACTCTGAAATGAAACTCTGATTTTGTCACAGACGAGACATGTATGCATGCATGCATATCTTCAGTTCATCTCCCTTCGGTTAATACCACACACCTGTCACAAAAGCTGAATGATTGCGCTGCACGCTAGCAGTGGGGGGGCGGGGGGGATTGATCACACACATGGTGTTAGATATGAAATAGCTTCCCGCTTTGGGTTGTTTCCCTTCTGCTGCCCGTAGAGGAGAGGTCGCTCAACAAGTGCACCAGATACAGGGCTCTTGACTGCTGGGGTTACTATGGATATGTGCTGTAGATTGGAGACACGTGTCCAAAGCCTCAGCATGAGATGGATGATGGTCAACGACCTGATTGATGTGAACAATAGAATCTCTGTTGTTTGTATTCTGTGCTTTAATAATGTTGCAACGGCACAAATGTAGAAAAATGGCAGAAAAGGGTCTAGACTAGATTTTGTTTGGACCACACAATACTTGCTAATAGCTCAAATCCACAAATTCCTGAGACCTCTTTACCTTAATGTGTATCAATACGCACAGAAACCGTGTTAGCTCGGCCAATCAGCATCAAGGGAAATAGTTGGTGCTCCTGGATCATTTGCTTTGCAAATGTCAGCAAATAGTGTGTCAAGTTAGCACTAACTACCAATTTCCAGGGGTCCACTGTAATTGTTTCCTGCTTGGCTTTCGACAAACTACATACAGACCGTTTGTCCCATCACCAGATTCTGCACCTTGAGATGGAGATTAATGTTCTACTTGACTGGTCTTTCAATTTAGGTGGCCAGCTAAGACACACTGAAGGTTGTGGCTGCAACATGGCTAAATGTGAAAAAGATCTAAGGTTTATACACACCTGTGCAGGCAGGGCATTGTTTGTTACACTGCAGTTAATTACTGTAATTAACTCATGGCTCCAAGAGCTCATAAGGCGTTTGCCATGATTGAAACAAGGATTAGAGAAATCCAGATTATAGAAACTAGATTAAAATGTGGGTGGAGCTGATAGGATGACATACCTGTCAATCATCTAAACATACCCTGCATCCTGTTGAATGTAGGTTCCATAGTATGTGATCTAGCTTTATTGACAAGCTTTTCTGTTTACTGAATGCCTGAGAAGTTTGAATTTAAACAATTGGAAAATAATGTCTGCAGAACTATTGAGAAATGCTTACATTTCCTTCCCGCCTTGACATGACTGGAGGCATCCAGCATTTGATACGAGATTTCAGCTTTAATATTTCTCTGTGGAAGATAATGTGTTCATTTCAGGCAAATTATGCAGCTCAATCAGCAGGGGCGTTTGGTAGCAATTTGAAAGATTATATGTGTGGATGATAATGAGCTTTAGTCCAAAAGAGGATTTAAACATGGAGAAGGCTGGCCAGTGTCTAATTTAAGAAAATCTGCCTCTCAGGTTTGAGAAAGTAAGCTTGGGCAAAAAGAAGGGCAATAACAAAGAAACAGAGCTAAGATTTGTTTCGTATTTGGTCAGTTTGGACAAAAGTCAGAAGGATCTTAAAAAACATTCAATTTCCCTGTAGCTGCTTTGGTCTAACAACCCTTCAGGGGAAATGGAGCTTTTATTTTGTTTGTTGTTCTTTTTTTTTTAAATTACTCTGCAAAATGTCTTGAAGGCTGGGATTGGACCGTACTCAAAAATATCCCACACTTAACCAGGAGCTGCTTGGCATCTCTAATCTCCTCCCGCACACCTCTGCATTCTGCATGAGCCTGCAGTCGATGCTTCTCCTTGTAACCCCAGCACAGTTTTCCTGTTTTGATGCCATCTCCCGTCTTCCTCGCAACCGATGTGACACTTTTCTCCTTTTAGTTGCTTTCAAAATTCAGCACGGTCCTTCATCTCAGTAGTGCTGCCATCTTCTCTGATCTCCCCGCTGTTTCTTTCCATCACCTCACTTGTCTCTATGATTCACCCATCATCTCTCTTCACCCTCCTGTGAATAGAGGGGGAGGGTTATCACCTCCTTTGATTGACTTCCTCTAATCCTGTAATCATTATGAGATCTGGCTCCCACCAATGGGATGTTTTACCAAAAGTCTGATCTGTAAGATTTCTTTTCTGCAGTAGCATCTGTGATTTTTGTCTCTCCTCTATAGATCTTGCTTTAAAACGGTGGGATTTGGATGTTAAAGCACAGAGAAAATTCCATGTTTGCTAAATTACACACCTGCAGGATCTGTTGGAGTGAGATGGGATTGGGCTGAATGATAGCTCTCCTCCCAGAATAATAGGGGACCTGTAAGTGTACAGCGCTCTTGCCTCGGAGACCCTAAAATACCGAAAGATGTTTTGCTTTTTATCAGCTTGACTTTTGTAGTTGAGTAACCGTTTTCCAAAGGATTAAGATTATTTATTCTGAGTTTGAAGATTAATTTCTCTAAGATACAGTAAGACAAATGTTTATTTTTTTTAACACCAAGAGTAACTTTCTGAGCCATCTGTCTATACCAGAAGTCGTTGTATATCCAAGGACTTCTCTCTTTACTCTGCGTTCATTTCTTTTGATTGATAGCTATAGAAAAAGGGCTTTTAGGTTGTTTTTTTTCAGGATGTTCTCTCTTCCTCCCACTGTCTGCTCCACACAGCTAAATGTTTGAAAGGTTTCTTACCCAGAGCAGGAAAGATTGTGTCAAGGTAATAAAATGGAAAAGAATACCTAATACAGCCATTTGAAGATGATTCATTCAGAATTTATTTAATGATATATAAGCATTTGTACCTCACCTTAACAAATTCAAGTTTATTGATGTTATAGTCATTTAAGCATAAAATCAAAATAGGGTAAACAAGACATCACATGTTTACATGGGGTAACTATGGTTCAAGAAGCCTTCCAGAAGTCGTCTGAGATGGAATAAATGTTGTTTTTTGAAAACATGCAAATCTTTTGGTGCCTCAGAATTGAACCTTACCTGGGAGACATTATAGATCCTGCAACTTCCCACCTAAAATATGTAAATTTTAATTGAGTCTTTGAAAAGCAATGCTGTTTAGAAACTTATTTTTAGCCTATATTCTATTTGGAAATACTTTCTGTTTGTCACCATGTTAATTGTTTTTTCCAGCTCCTCCACTGCACATTCTTGGATATCTGAAATAAAAACAATAACTTGCTGGATCAACATGGGAATCGCATTTGATTCCATTCAGTGAATTTCTTGTTAGCAGTGGATTGTGTAATTAAAAGGGGTCATGCTCTGGATGGGAGGTTTGCTGTCTGCTTGTCCTCAGCGCCACCGTTGTGGAAGAAACTTTTCCTGGATTGTGATTCTTTTTTAATTAGACCTGCCCTACACAATGAAGCTGTGCTCGCTTGAGAGGTGACGTTTTGTGCACGCAGGAAGTCTCTCAACAGCTTCACATTTGATGATGAGCCTGTCAAGGTCCTTGGATGCAGCCCGCCTCTCAGCGTGTGGCTTTTTTTTTTTCAATGCGTCTTCATTGTGAAGTTTGAACACAATCTCTCTGTGTTGATTCCTTGTTCAGTCTCCCCCCACTGCCAAGTGACAGCTACGAATAAAGAAACACTACTCTCTTGTTCTCTTTGTACGTTTCCTTTAGTTTCTGTTTCCTTTTATACATCCTTTCCTTTTTTTAACCGCACCAAGATAGGTCAGTGCCCAATCAACCTATTTCTGCAAGAAGCAGAAACAAACTGAATCTTTACCGCTCTCATGGGAATCCTGCCAACTTTGGAGCTTTTCTGCTCTCCCTCTTTTTCGTAGCGAAGCAGAAAGGATGTATGCTAGCTCGCCAAGGAGCAATGCCTTTGTTGGTTGGAGGAGAGTGACGCACTGCAGGCGTTTTGGAAACAAACCAGCTTGACTCTATTCTTCAGGCTTTGGCTCCTTTTCTCACCACTGTTTTTTACTCCCAAGATACAAGCAGGTTCTATTCAAACCCCTACCGCTTAGGATTTTGATTATAATTAGCAGGGAATTACCCGCTTTTCTTCCCACAGAAAAGTTTGTCATTACATCCAAAGCAGTGCACCTATTGTTTGTGCTACTTAAATTAAGACCCCCTGAGCTATTTCTCTTTTTAAAATCTCTACCTTTTGCTAGCTTTACAATATGGTCCCACATATTTACCTGTGATGTATTACTTGTGTTTGATGTGAAACATGCTATTAAATATATGACCTCCTATTTATGATCCTTCAGGGCCAAAAAAAATGGTAAAATATTACATTTGATTTCCCTGAGGCGCCATGATTAATAAATTTTCCACATTAATTAAATCTGTCATCTCAAAGGCCTCTCTCTGAGATGAGCCTCTCCCCCGTCACTTTATTGGCCAATCACAGCTCAGCCTTGTTCTGAACGCTCCCCCACGGCTGCTGTGCATCTCTGACAGAAACATAAGAGGTGCTTCAGCAGGAGTGTGTGTTTTGTGCAGAGAGTATGACGGAAGGAGGAGGGGGAGGGGGGAGCAGCAGGCATCATCATTTGTAATTTACAAGAAGGGTTTTTCCATTTATTTCTTTTTATTTGACATATAGCGGCAGCTCTGCAAATGTGAAAACTTCTCAGCTGTGGCTCAAACAACCATGAAATGCTTTTACAGCCCCAGTGGCCTTCTAAAACGATTAGATTCTATTAGCGTGTGAAACGTAAATAAAAGAAAACATGGTAGATTTTAGTCCTTGGGAAGCAGACAATTTGCTCCTAATCCATGAACAGAAAACAGGAGTCAAAAACAGCATAGAGGTGCAGAACAAATGCATTTGACTGTAGACCAGCCTGGCAGGCTCGGACAATATAATAACCAGCTTGTTAGAAATAACTAAACAAGTTTGGATCATTGATGAGTCCAAATATTTCAATCAAGACTCAAATAAATTTTTGACTTGGAGCAATACCAATCCGAAAGCTATTGAAGGACTAGATTTAAATCTCTAATGTGTTTTCTACCAGTAACCAGAAAGCAGCTAGTTTCACATTTCACATTCCCAATTCCTTTCAAATCGAATGTTTCTCCAAAATAAAAGTAAAAATCCTCCTCTTGAAAGGATTTGTCAGTTCAAGAGGTTACTTCTGTATTCAGTCTAAGATGAATGTGTTTCTTTTACATAATTTGAAATGTAAACCACAAAATGAATTCAGCAGAAAAAGCAATGTTGAGGCAGCCAATTAAGTTGGCTTCTTGAAGTGTTACCCTCTGAGCCTGTGTAATGAGGGCCATAGCTTTACCCTGAAGTCTGCCAGCTGCCACTGGTGCTTTTATTCACCTAGATCCTAATGAGTGGCGGAGATGCTTCTGTCCTCCATCAAAAAATCAAAAGATGGTGTAGACACGGATCAAATATTCAAATAAATACTTAACACCCCTTCCATAAGAGGTTTTTTTCTGAAAGACGGCTAACTGGAAATGACTACATGTATAGACTGTCAGTAAAAGATGATTAACTTTTAACATGAATCCTGGTTATCTTTGGATCAATCAAGAGGTTACAACAGAGAGGGAAGTCCTTGACGAAGAGTAACAGTTTGTGCTTTATGAATTTCAATTTTTGACAAGTCATCTGCTTTAGTTCCATTTCTCGTACGTTTAAAATCAAACTACTCCAATCCAATTTCAACACTTTTCATTTGCCTCACATTGAAATTCAAATGGGGCCTGATAATGATGTTTAATCTGTATGCCACCCTCAGTGGCTTTAAGAGAGTGTGATATAAGAAAGAAAAGGGCCTTATTTTGCTGTTCGCAAAGCTCTCGGAGGCTTTCTGTTGCCTTTTTGTATACCGAGTGCTTGGTCTCAAAGAAACACAAGGACAGCTCTGGATTATGGTTCTGTATGCGTCTTTCATTGCTTTTAATATGCAAATAAAAGATTAGCTTTGAAAAGAAACTATTTGGCACAGGAACCATTTCTACCCGGAGGTAAGTCTGATCCGTTCACCTTTTTATTTTTTTTTTCCTTCTTTCTCCCCCTTTCTGTCTCAAGATTAGACTTAACCACTGCACTAGGACACGCCATGCTAAAAGCTGTGAAGGACACAGGGGTACCACAGTCGCAGTACAAAGAGCCACAGCCTCTACGTGCAGGGAAAACCGAACATTTCCATGATGTGACTCGCTGTAACTTATTTCAGTCAAAGGCATGTGTCAGTATTTCATGTAAGCCACAAAATTGAAATGACGACTCCTTCTGCACGGCTCAGTTACATCAAACAAATTGAGAAAACAACATCTTTGCATTTCATATCGGAAGCAAAATGGACCTGGGTAAATGACTCTGGTATTACACTGTCACAGAACCATTGCAAATGTGCAGAGGAAGCAATTCCAGCATTTCTTTTACAATTTAGTGCATAGAGGCAGGATTAGGAAATGTTTCATATTATGGAACTCTGATCCAAGCAGATGTACAATGCACATGCAATGTCAACATCTACATTTGAGTGATAAATTCGTCCTGATTTTTGTGTCTGCTGGCCTACATCAGAAAAGTTAACCTTTGACAAACTGGTTATAAAACATCCAGCTCTTGGCCGGCTCTTATTCTAAGGAAAGAAATGAGAGAAAGGACTGCTGCAGTGTGTGTTTAATAAAAAACAAATAAGCAATACACATTTAATTTAGCAAATACAGTGCTTTAGCATACAAATGTCTTGAACCCCATTTGCACTGGGCACATCAAACATGTGGAAGAAAGTGCTTTGGGTAAATGGGACCAAAATTGAACCTTTTGGGCTGCAACCCACCTGTGAAACAGATTTGTAGCTGTATTTGCAGCAAATTTTGCTTCCACTTCACGTGTGTATGCAATACTATGTGTTTTTATCACGTGCAATTCTGGTAAAATAAGAAATATTTAGCAGATTCAACATGATTCAAAAGGAGTTCTTTAGTGAGGCACTGCAGGTGTATAAAGTATTGTATTTATCTGAAGTGCAAACCCGTTGGATGGAAAGTTTACATTTTATGATTTTTTTTTATTAATTGAACTTTCAAGATACACATCCCAGTGTTGTTTGTGGTATCGGACATGGAGATTTACAGCTGCGAACTGCAGATTTGCATGCATGTGCAGAGTGTGTAGAATTGATTTGAGTACATTATTCAGGGGGTCAGCTACCCTCTGGGCATTCATGGAATCACAGGCGGGCTCATGAGGGTTAAGGATTATTGAGTGTGGGATAAGGAAAACGGAAAAATATGCAGAATGGAGGATCACCAAATAATTGGATTAAACAAGTAAGAGTGCATTTAATGTATAATCAGAAAACAAGGCCTTTCTGGACTTTCTCTGCCTTGGATAAAGTAACAGTTTTAAGGTTTTTAAGTGTTTTTCAACATGTTTATTGCTCCTAATGTTCTTATGAACTTGGTCAACACATGTAGACTTGCCAAACAGTTTCCTATTTTCACATCCACTCCTGATGGCTTACGTTTCAAAATGCCGCGTCGCCTTTGAGTTGCTCTCCAAACGTTTTCAGCCTCGGTGTTGCCAAGCTGGGAAAATGCCTCTGTCTTATACGCTCCCTGACCTCTTTCAAGCCAACAAAATGCAGTCAGTTTGCGCCTGGGCAGCCCTAATTGGGTTGACAGCACAAAGTCTAGCTCTTGCACACATGTATGACATCCAGCTCTGTGACAGAGCATCCAGGCTCAGCGGTTCTTTGGCTGTCGAAGGTAATAACACTTGAGTGAATGTTTAAACAGGTCTGCCATGGTCGTCTTGATGCTGCTGGCTTCACCAAACAGCGTTCAAGTGTTTGGATATGCATTGTGCTACAAGTCCTTACAAACGCAACCCAGCAGCTAATAAGTTGTGGCTGATGATTAATGGATTACAATGGTCAAAGTGGGGATGTGTTATGGTTTTAATGAAGCAGAATGAAATGGGTGCTGCTGGGTTGCTGTGAAGGACCAGGCAGCTTAAACAAGGTTCTGTAGGTGGAGTGGTGGAAGGAAAGGTAAGAGAGGCAAAGTGGGAATATGTGAGGCAGGCTTCATGAATTCATTTTTCCTTCCCCACTTTGTCAGGGGGACCTCATCTGAACCCATTACAGTGGTAACAAGGTGACAGCAACTGGTCTTGCCTCAGGTTTCGGCCTTTGGAGCTGTCTGGCTGCCCGTCTATGTTAATTAAGGAGGCGAATGAGAGCGAGTGGGACGGGCACTCTGTTCGACAAAAACGTTTAACTGGAACGTCTGAATAATGACAAGACTTCCCCAAGTTTGCTGCTGGCAGCAGGAGTTTAATAGATAATGTTTCATGCTGGGTGCCTGATTCATAAATATAAAACTTACACATAGCGCCACAGGCACACAGATCACCGCACGTTATTTGGACCTCGTTAGATTTTTTTCCTGATTGTTTGAAGTTCGAGGCTGACGACTCTTCTTGATTTTCAAGGCAACCTGATCTTAGCCTCTGGAGCTTCACAAGGACTTTACAGGCCGAGTGAATAAACCTTCTCCTCTGTGGCGTCGTCTTCCTGTGAGGGAAACGGTATTGGCGAAGTTCACTGGGAGAGCATTTTTAGTGCAAAATAAGTGGGCGATCGGGAGATGTCATCAATTCCAATGCATGCCAGTTGCCACGGAAACAGAAGTAGAGAGGAGGCTTTTCTCAAGGATGCTGTTAAACATTTAGAATGTGCAGGCTCAAAAGAAAAAGAAAAAAAAACGGAACAGCTATGAGCCTCCATATTGATTTTTTTCTTCTTTCTGTCATGTAACTATGATTTTAAAAATAAGTCCTATCTTAATTAACAATTGATGCTGGTAAAGTTTCTGGAACCGATCGATTTTCCAGCTCCCAAACCGCCCACTTTACCCAAAATATTGCCTTCAAACGCACAGCCAAATCTACTGACAGAGCAACTCTGTTGTCACTATCGGAACCACAAATACTTATGTAACACACGCACATTTAAAAACGCATCACTTATGACAAACAAGGTAGGAGTTGCTGATATATTTGTGGATTAACACAAACTACAATATGTTGCTGGATCTCATTCTCCCTCCCAACTTGCCTTTATCTCCACAACTGTACATTTCTGTGGCGAGGCTCCGCTGAATAGTACAACAGTTGTGTGTCACTTCTTGATTGAGGATCCCCTCTCCGAGGGCAATCTTCAGTAGACAGGCCTTAAATGGGAAAGGGCTCTCACAGTAACGAGGTGGGCTCAGCAGATAGGAACGCTATGTAATTCCTGTTAATTACTGCCCTAGAGGAGATAAGGCCTGGTTGGAGAGGGTAAGAAGAGTGATAAGGAGGATCAGGGATATGCCTGAAGGATTTACCGAGCCTTTGGCAAAAACAGTTGGATTGTCAAGTAAAGGTGTCAGGTTGGAAGTTGCCTTGAGTTTTTTTTTTTTTTTTTGTCTGAGCTGGTGGGCTAAGGAGTGGCTAAACTACAAGTTGAATTTCAGAATACAGATTAAAAAAAATAAATAAAACAGACTAACTTTGCTTTCATCGTGCTGCGGTTCAGGTTGAAATTCGTGCAATTATAAATAATGGATTATATCTCAGTTGATATGTTCAAACGTTCAATCGATGATTCATCCTTTTTTTGCATTTCAATGTAAAACCTGGAATTTCTGAGCTCCAACCTGGAAATCTGTTAGAATTTACAATTTCTCATATGGAAAGCGAAAATTTTGGCTTAAGAAAATGTATGTTTCCTCAATAGGAGGATTGTATAGAACACATATTGATCTGTTCAATGCTACTCATGAAATACAGGTGCAAATCAGAATGAGCTGTTGGGGCTATTTCTTTACTGCATCTAAAAAAAATCCACTGATGCCACAGCATTTATTCTTGGCATGACCAGAGGGATTTTCTTTTAAGAGTAGTTCAAAGCAATTCGCCCAAAAAAAAAAGAAAAAAAAATGAAAATCATAAACCCTAGGAGACCCAATTCATTTCTTTGCTATATTCCAAGCTTCCATTAGCATGCACTGGGGATGGATCTTACAAGTTGTCAGTCACCTCTGCTCTACCGTGAAATCAGACCAAATCCCAGTAGCTGTTTATCTTGTTTCTATACCACAGCTGCGTCATCTTTTCAAACCTCCGACCTGATAACAAATATGGAGGTCGGCTTGTGCATGGAAAAGAACACGTAATGGGTCACAGTGGTATTAAATGAAAAGAAAGAGTACAGTGTAGTTTTTGTCAAGGACTAAACACTTCATGGTAAACGGCTGCGACTCCCCGAGGCTTCAGGAACAGAGATATACAAGCTAATATTGGACAAACAAGGCTAGTTGTCTAAATGCATTACTGTAATAAAACCTGGGAGGGGGAAGTAGTTCTGTCTATCTACGTGCTGACCTTGTTAGTATTAAATTCTTGAATTGCTCTCTAGGGGTCTGTATGCTGGCAGAGGCACCGGTGGTTCAAGCGTAAACTGCACATTTCCTTCTTTTTTTTTGTTGCTTTAATCCCTGTCTTTGGATCTCGCTTATTAACAGCTTGGGTGAGGAATTGTATCTTCTTCACTCAACGGCTCATCATTAGCAGCTGAAGCATGTTTTGCAACTTGTTACACACAGAACACAAAGATCTTAATTACCTTTCAGGCACCAGTAGGGGCTGGTTATACCCACTTCATCTCATTAGGCAGTTACTACTGGAAAGAATCAGTCATTTATGAAGTGTCTGTAAAGAATATACGACACCCATTTATCAGGTTGATAAACGACGCTGCCGACTATATATGCAAGTGTGTACCCGTGAATCAACTTATGTATATTTTCTGCCTCTTGAAGATGAGTGTTTTATAATTTTAGGTTCTTATGAGAAGAAAGTTGTTATCATTGCTTGCAGTATCTTCTTTTCCTGCAAAAATATGATGCAAAATTGCTTTAGGACAGAGTATATAGTAAAGCCAGGGTAAAATACATGCAGACGTGTAATTTTCACTTTGATTGTCTGTAATGGAGTTTAATTTCATTGTGTATTGAAATCAAATTAGACAAATTACAACAATGTGCTTAATGAGCCCTCCAATGTTTAAGATATTAGAAGCTTAAGATCATTTAACACTAAGTAATTGAATGATTTGTGTGATAATAACGAGCATTTGTCATTGTGTGTGTGTGAAACTGAAGGACACCGATTTGAAATTGATCAAACACGATGCACATCGAAGATTCTAAAGCAACACTGTTGAGTTTTCCAATAAAGGTGCAATCCTTGAATGCAACCAATTTGACACCTCATCCTCCCTATTTGTTTTCAAGTAGGATAAGCTATGGTGCATGTTAAACTATGGAAACAGTGTTTAGTTGTCTCTGGCTTAGGTTCTTCCATGTTAGCTACAGGAGAAACCTTAGCTCTCTTATATGCAGTCGAACAAGTTAAGGGAAAAGAGGGTAAAACTTAGGAGCTTGTAATAGGAGCAGAAAGAAGTGTGTTAACGTGTGGATTTGAATAATATAAGCTCATTTTATGACTCAAGAACAAATGTAACCAGTGTTCGGAAAAGCAATGAATTGTGTTTTTTTTTTTGTTCTGCTGGAGTGTCTCAGTCTCTCACTTTCTGTTTGGGGAAATTTGGCTTATTCTTTGAGTTTTTCACATCAGTAGGCATTTGCTTAGTGCATCAAATCCTAGAAGTCCCAGAAACAATATTTCAGTTAGGTTACAATCTAGAATTTGACTGAACCATTGCAAATCATTTCAGTCTTTGATTATGAATATGTAATTTCATCTAAAGTTATTTTTTAGACAAATAGGCAGGCATCTGTGGCTTCAAAACAAGCCCAAATCACTCACACTCCACTACTCTTCTCAATCTTTTTTTCCCCCCGATTTCTCTTAGATATCAAATGAAAGCGCCACGGTGAACTTTTTCTTTTCCATGACTCGATTGACTGCTAGAATTGTTTCCCTTATGACTTAGTAAAAAAGGAAGGGTGTCATTCTGGAGAAAAAAAGGACGTTGAGAGAGGACAGTTCTGGGATTAGGTTTCTGATAAAGCCATTCAGGCTCCACATGACCCAGTTTTTTCTGGGCTACTGGTAAATGATCCAAACAAAAACTGACATGTAGTGTTTAAGAGTCTGAAGTGTGCAGGATAAACACTACAACACAAAAATTGAATTTTTGTGGTGTAGCATCATGCATATTTGTGCATTCATCCTTTGTGGCAGGAGCATTCATGCAAGAAACCCAACTGGGGCAACACTGAAGAAAAATATTACAGATGCTGATACTTGGCAACATAGTTTTTTTTATCAATAATGACTAGAATATCTACCTCTATGCTGTTATGTTTCACTCTCAAGGTTGTCAAACCTTAGCTATACCACATGAATATATGTTTAAAGCAAATGGTTTTTTAAATAAGATTTAAATGTGCACTTGTTGGCACAAATTGAACATTTTCCAAATTTTATGGAGCAACTAGAATGTGTATATTTGACTTTTTCCTCAGTTTCAGTGTTCATTTCCCAGTCAGTACATGTGGAACGGCGAAAAACTAGCTGCTATTGTGAGGACATTTTACAGTGCTGAGTGCTGCTGACCCATTGGGATTCAGAAGCGCTGTTTGCTTGTTGCACCAGCCCAGCATAAAAATATCTGTTGATGTGTTGGCATTTAAACAAGGGCAACGTGGCCGAGCCTCTCTGACCTATCTGAAAACATTGAGAGGTTGCAGAAGATTGGATGCAAGACTAAAATAGAGAACAGAAATGATGCGTGACAGAAACCAATGATTTAAAAGTCAAAAGTCCTCCATTTTGGAGGATTTTAGTCTTTCCTGCTCTCTCAAAATATTCACACTGATGCATCGGGAGCTGAAAACATCAGCGTTTGTCTGAATTTAGCAAAGAGAATAAACCATAGCGCGAACATGCTTTCCAGAATAGTTTCCTTTCCCTTCCTGCACTGTTCAAACTCTCTTCTAACGGGCAGCTCTGATGACCTGCACCCGGAGGTCTTTTCCTATGCAAATGAACGCATTTTGTTTGTGCTCTGCAAATACAGGGCAATAAAATAATGCAGGGAAAGACAGGAGAGAAGCAGTGTTCACTCTACGGCTCCCTTGCCCCAGAGTGCTCGGTGAATTATTTATGAAAGTGCTGACAGAAGAGGAGCAGGTTAAACAAGGCGCGTTTCTCTGGGGGGCAACACCAACCAACACTCAGGTGGAGCTTGATTTGTCTTGCGGCCCCTGGATTTTAATGATGGTCCACTGGTCTCGTTATGCGAATATACAGTGTAGCTTTTTTCCCTGTGTCAGCTGAAAAGAGAGGTTGAGTTCAAATCTGTAAACTCTGCTGTGGTCTAATTTACAAATATTACTCCAAAATGATAGTTTCACCCTATTCTTTTTTTCCTGTTACATTTTGCTTTCCTCTACCTTCGATCTTATTTTCATGCACTGTTATTCAGAATGTCTACATCTCATTTGCTTTCATCCCCTCTGCGCGCCTACGCCTCAATTTTATCGTATACGTCTGTCGTTTCCCTAAGCACACTTCTAATACTTTCACAGATGACTGACAGAGCATAAAACGTAATGTAAATCATTCTTCTGAAGCAAGGTTAGCTAATTGGAAGTCTTGTTAATTCTGTTTTCATAATGTTAAAGCAGAAAAAATCAGATCATTTCAACCTAAGTTTGCATGCAAACGAAACGTCTGATAATGGATGAACTCGAGTTTCAAATAATTGCTTTTCTACTCATCCGCCTTTAGAAAATGATCATTTAAACCAGCGAAGCGATGTTTGTCGTTGTTTATGCGTTTCTGTTGTACATTTAGCTGCAATTTACACAAAATGTGTGGAGACAAAGCTACATAAATTAATATATACCAAGTATATTTAATGAAGTTCCTCAGTCTTCATGAGATTGGCATATCGTAGAAGTTTCCTGTGACAGGTTTGCAATGGTTGGAGAGATTAGCCTGCGATCCCTGAGGAGCCACCCACAGGGTTGTATCAGTGAGTTGTGGATATGGCTGCTGCTGATAAAACATAAAACACATCAATAAAATGTTCATCCCTCAAATAGCTGTTTTCTCTGCTCCCAATATGAGCTGTTCACAAAAGGAGAACAGAATGAGCATCAATGTGAGATGAAGGATAGGAATCCACTGAATTAATAATGGTTTATGTAGCATTTTGGTGCTTTGGATGTATTTTAATACAAGCAATATAACTGCATTAGTTCATATTATATGTAATATGATGGTTTCTTGCATTTGCCTTACTTTGGGCATGACCTGTTCATGGTTGTCAAGTTAGATTTAATTCATCCCTACTGATTGTGAGATGATGTTGATTTGATATGCAACTTTAAAAATGCAATGAAACAATGTTTTGTTATTCATAATATATCTAATGTATTAGCTTGTTCACTGGTTGGCCTTCAGAACTCAATTAATTTTTTTCGAGGTTGTCCAGACAAGATGTTGGAAACTCTGGTCAGATTCTAATATTTTTCACAGCTCTAGCAAGTTGTTCAAATCTTGCCAATTATTATTTCTTTTCTTAAATTGACCTACTAGATAAAGAACATCACTTCTGTCTCTGAGCATGTCCTGCTGCTCTCCTCTCCTGACCCCCATGATGAAATGCTCCTCGGGGCAACAGCATAATCTGGCAGCACCTTCGCTTATAGGCCTTCTCGCTGTCAGTCTCACCTCTCCGGAGGATGGGCACGTCAGGTGTTTGCAATGAAAATCTCAGCTACCTCCATCTCCCCCTGGGCTCACTTGTCAGTAGGAGCAGCACCTCCGATGTATGACCTCAAGGGAGCAGCCAAAGAAAAAAGGCAGAAGATGTGTTAGTAGGTCGCAATGATGGTTCATTTGCTGCTTTATTTAATTTTTGTCAGATAAAACATTGCGACGCGACACATCCCCTATATGTGTCACAGCCACATGCATATGAATTGAACTATAAGAGGAGACTGATGAGTGAAACGTTTGGCACCGAAATCGACTATAGTAGTTATTTAGCTCGTCGTGTACAGTAACTTGGCTGGCTAATTGAGTTAGCTTGAATCTTTAGTGAGTCAGGCTAACTATCTTGGATGTTGCTTTGATCCCAAGTGTTTTATCTGCTGTTTGAAGTGTCTGCCAGCCATTGTGGCTCATGACTGTTTGAAATTAGTTAGCTTCTTATGTCTCCTTACACATACCCCGCTGAGTTTGCATGCCGTGTGTTTTTGAGCTGCAAGTAATTCAGCTTTTCTGTCTTTGCAGATTACTTTGAACAGTGTTTCAAAGTATAAAAGGGGGGGGGGATGCATTTTTTTATTCCTAATTACCAGCATCACAATTTGATTGCTGATGAAAGACAGCATAGACGGGTATATTTTGAGTTGGCGTTATCATCTTTTTTGGTTTCTGTTCTTGTTATATTTATTTCCAGAGATTTGATAAAACATTCACAGCCCTTCAATTTGTTTCACATTTCTTAATGTATGAACCAACTCAAATTGAATTTTATAATTGTGCTGCTCAAGGATGTTGCAGGATGTTGGAGTAGCTCTGTTCTGTTTACTCTGTTTGGTTGTTTTTGTCCATTGTTTTGTTGTGTTCTAATATTTATGGATTGATTTTCTATTTTGTCTATTTTTATTTGTGTTTTCCCTGCAACAAGAAATTGAAATGACTCTAGGATGCTGTTGGAAACATGTAAAACTAGTTCAAAATTGCCAGTACACACTTGTCAGATTTTATTTATTTTTTTTGCATAAAATATGAAAACTATGATGGACCATTTTACTTCAGAAATATGTACCACCCTTCCTAAGAGGGGGTGAATACAAAATAAAAATTAATTACTCATAGTTTTATGTTTTAAAAGAAAATTATAATTTTCCTTTTACTTAATAATTGTGTGGCTCTTATTGTTGGATTATTAGAAAAAACCCCATCTGTGATATGATATAATCTAAGAAGTTTAAAGGCTACAACTACTCTTCTAATATACTTTAAACTCAGTTTGTTTATAAGTCAGATATTCCCGGACTCTTTCTTATATTCCACTGAATGAGCTGTTTGCGCTTTATCCACAGAAAACAGATGATTAAATTCACACTGAACACACCGTGCTGCAGTTTCTTATCTATCTGGTTTGGCCTGAACACAAAGTGGTGGCCCTCACTTTCCCACTTCCCTTCCATAGCCAGAAATTAAAGTCCCGATGTCGGTACGAACCGCTTCATTCACTATTACAGCCCACATTCTGCGCTGATAAAGAATTGTTCTGCTGTATCACATTTCCAGCACTGTCGCCAAATCTCGCTCTCTGCGGTGCATTTTCACACTCTGTATCCATTATTTCTGCACTATTCCTCTGCAATCAGATATGGCACGTCCCAACTGAAAATCCCCCCTCCCCCCCCTCCCCCCCCCAACTTTAACCTTGTGAAAAAGCTTCCAGATTGAACTATCTCAGCAGTTCCCAGCTCCTCTAGGCTGACAGAATGTCTTCATAGCAGTTCAGGGCTCCGTTGTGCCCATCTGTGCATCATCTGAGTTTGACAGTCAAGCACGCAGGCGCCCACTCACATACACATACATGAACGCTCTCCGCTGAGAAGCAGGGGGCCAATTATGGGATACGGTGACAGGGAATGGCTGTAGGGAAGTCACAGTCCCCTCAGGCAGACCACAGTGCACACGGCACTCTTCCAGCATGTCCACCGATCAGTAAAAGGAACCCTATGATACCTCGGAATGAAAAAAACACAAAGGCACAATGGAAACTTTAGAGCTGCTGGAGAGGATATGTTGCTGTTGTTCCAGGAAAATCAAATCATATTGAACTGCGGCGCTCTGTGTTTACTCACCCACTCACCGCCTTTAGTGGGATAAGAATCAGCTCAGGTTTATCATAATAAGCTCATCTCGTGGGTTAAAATCAAGGTTAATGCATACGCACGATTTGCAACTTTGGTTTCTACCGGCAGTGGATATTTACGTCAAATCTATTTATTCACAAGCTTTCTTTTCGAAGTTAAGATAAAAATAGAAGAAAGTAAAAGCCAAAGTGACAACTTTAAAATGAAAGTTAGTTCTAAAGATTCCATTAGTTGTCACATCAAAGATAAGAATATATTTTTGAATTTATGGCAACAGACGTGTCCTTTCTAAGCATAATACAAACTTAATACTGATTGTCTTTATATAAAGTGTGTTACATTCATTGTGACTTGGTGTTTTGGATTTTAAAAATGTAGTTGTTGTTTTACTTATGCTTGAACTCACATCGGAAAGACAACCTCTCAAACTTGACCACATCTTCAGACATTACTCTCATAATCTCATCAGTTTTATTGTTTTTTTATATGGATAAAATAAATCATGGTTGTGAACTTCCCAGAAAATGACTAAACCCCAAATAAAAAAATAAAAAAAATTCATGCATTTGTTCTCTACATATGAATCAAAACTTCTCCAAGTATGTTGAATATATTTAGATGGAAACCATTCCTTTGTTGCACTGGTGTTAATGTATCCTTCTGGAGGGCAAAATGTGTTGGAAAAATAGGTTTCACTCAAATCGAATGCATAAAAATGCTTAGAAACTGATCATATTGTATTATTTTAAAAATAGTAACCATTGCCCATTATTTTGCATATATTTTAATATGAATATAACCTTATGAGGAGAGAAACATAATTTCTGTGTGGCCTAAATTATGTAAGGATATCAGTGTGCATGGATGTGACTCACTGCCTGCTCCACTCAAATAATCCCTACAGAGAGAAAGATAATATTTGACATTTTTGTATAAAGGGAAGCCAGTGAATCAGGCAACAAGGAGGGTAATATTTCCTGACAAATTTGACAGCTGACAGCAAAATAAACATGAGAATCAAGAGAAAAAAAAAATACTCCAGCTTTCCCCCCAAAATCTTTAAAAGACGACTACTCTGCTCTGTCCACATTTCTTACACTGAAAACCTGGAGATGCCTCACAAAGATCTATGTATGAGGACACAGGGTGATACAGCTGTTATAAAGCCTTCTGTCGTCATAGCTAATAAGATCTTAGATAGGGGATAAGGAGCGAGTCTCTCACTCCCAGCCAGCCAATCATATCTTTTCTTCAGCCCTCATATCCCATCCTATAAATCTGTCCTGGGTCTCCTGACTTGTATGTTTCTTCTCTTGAAGTTTTCCATCGTCATCCTTCTTTTCTGTTTTTCCTGCAGCTTAAACATCAACGATCACTGGAGTTATGTGTTTGCCGTCTGTCGCACACCCTGAGGAACTCTGCCTTGTGTTTGTACAGATCTGTGCTGATTTATGAAAGAGCTTTAAGTCTCTGCCACTCCTTTCTGCTGGCACTTCTTTATTGGTTCTCAAAGGCCACCATGGATTACAGATTCAAATCAATGAGAATGTGTTCTTGTTCCCTCAACTCAATTAAAAACAGGTTTTGCTTTGAACCTTGCTTGTTTTGTTCTTCAAATGAACCGGTGACAAAGATATGTTTTCTTTTCAAATACTTATTTTATTATTCTTTAAAATACTGACAATCAATGCAACATAAAGCACTAGAAGTTATGAGATAGATATTATGCAAGCTATAGATGGTGAACCACAAAATCTTAAGTTTTGCTGGAATTACTTTCACCGGTTTTTCAACTTTTGTTTCCATGAGAACATTGATAAGTTTCCATTTATACCATTTTTGAGAATATGATTAAATGCAGTTATGGAATTGCTCTACATAATGTTATTGTTGAACTGAAGTAGTTTATCAAGTAATTGGTAATTTGTTACTGGGGTTATAAATACTAAGTCTATGATCAAAAAATATTGTGATAAATAAAAAAAAATTGTGTTCACTTTTCTTGATATTTTCATAAATACCACAAATTGTTACTGAAATGTTAAGTACATTGCTCATCCCCATTTACATGTCCAATCATTAGAAATTGTGCTGTCTCACAGTTAAAGATTGGAGAAAAAGTAGAAAATATTTTTCTTATCAGACCTACTTTGGATTAGGACAAGCATAAAATATATTATTGTCAGATTCATTAGTTCACAGTTAAAATTTTAGAAAGAAAAAAATGGACTTTTCAGTTTTGACTAAAACACTAAAAATGCATATAAACATCTTTCTTATTGCATGAAGATCTATGTTATCGGCATGAACTTGTGCACAGTTGTCAGTCAAAAGTTAATTAGTAAGAATCTAGATAGTTGTATCCTAGTGTTTCAAAAATAGACTTCTTAAGCCTTGAGAGTAAAAATAAATCTTTCATAAAATGTTTTCTGTGTATTTTAGTGCTTGGAAGTGTTCCATCTCTAATGCATTAACCTCGTCGGATTAAAGGGGTCAGTTGTCCATTTATGCTCACTGCGATTGCCTCCGTGAGGCTAAATTTTCATTTCATGAACTGCTGCTTTTCTTAAAGGCCGAGTACAGCTGCAGGTGTCAGATAAAGTGAATAGATATTAGATAAGACCAAGTGGCCACAAACGGTTTCAAATCCCACTTTAGGTGGGTTGTCTCCTCCTTCATCTAGCGCTTTTGAAAGCGTGTATTTGCAGATATTTTTAGCTGTGGCTCTTTGGCTTTCTAAGCTCAAACGCCAAGAGATTAGCGCGCGCAGAAAACATTGTATAGTTTTCCTTTAAGCGGCTTTTTCATGGCTCCGCAGACATATTGTAGTGGGCGTCCGTGCAAACATCAGGACGCGGCGGGTCTCAGCTGTCCAAATGACAGTCACACATTTACTTTGCTTTGACAGTCACACACTTAACACGTTCTGAGTTTAAATGATGCATCCATGCACACATACGGTGCATGTGCAGTCACTCTGATGGGCTGACTTAACCACTTTGGACAGATATGCTCACACAAAGCTGCTGAACTGAGGGCTCCAGAGTCCACTTCAGAGTAAACAATCTCTAAACTGCAACTAACATTTAATAGTCTGCTGTCAAGGTTTGCATGCGGTTCTTGTAGTCCTGCCTCACAGTAAACTGCTATTTCAATTGTAGATACATTTATTTTATTCATTGTGGATTTATATGGATGAGCCATAGTTGGCTATATCACTCTTGCTAAAATGGGTGTGATTTAAAAAAATTTATCCCTGCTTTCTGCACATAGACCAAAAAGCAAGAACTCTTTTTATAAGGAAGAAAGTATCAAAACTGTTTAGTCTATTATCTAAGCTTGTGTCCTGCTTATTTAGTTTTTACTAAAGCAGCAAAGCCAGCCTGTTAAATATTTATTTAACAGGCTGGCCTCACTTTTTTCCTTTTAGAATTATTGCTGAAGCTCCAGTTGGCGTGAGAGCCTTAAGTAACCCTCTTTTCTTTCCCTCCTAGATGTGTGTGCAGTTAAGAAAGTGTTGCATAAACACTCTTTAATTTTTAAGAAGTCTGCCACATCTTGCCATCACATACACAACAAAACAGAGTTTGTGTTTTCTGGCCTAAAGTTGACATGTTTATTTAATCATACCCATACACGCCCATCTGTTGTCTTGCTCTGGAGAATTTCTGGTCTGGCTCCTTTGCTTGAATTGTTGATTGTTTTTTAAGCTCAGATTCTCCCAAGATGTCCGTTATTTATATATTTATTTTACACACTGTTTTCTCTTTGTAGTATTGTTTTCATCTCTTCCTCTGTGATCTGTTGGTAAAAGTTGTGGAGCTGAAAATCTTCCACTGTTTCAATTTCTAAGTCTTTTTTTATCCTGTGGAACAGACCAGTCATGTCTCATCAACCATCCAATGTAACTAATGCCCAGGTTTCGATACACATGTTCTAACTCACCAACAAATTAGAATATGTGCAAACTCAATACAAAAGCTCGCCTTCCTCAGATCATCAACGTTTTTGCAGCTGACATTTATTATTCAACTGAATTTGATGATACTGTTTTATAATTGTGACTAATATGGAAGGCATTTATTAAATTGGGAAGATCTGAATTGATCTAGTTTTTATATAATTTAGAAGCTTTTTTCTTACAATGAACCTTCAAATAAATTCTCTTGTGAATCAGCGCTATTTTAATAAAATAAAGTGAGTAAAGATGATAACACCTACTTTTATTGATGCTGAGCCTCCCATGGAAACACCAGGTTAAAATCGGGGTGAATGTTAAATTGAAGTGGACCCAGAGGTTTTGGCTAAAATATGAAATGATAAACTCGACATAGTGCTGTCTCTTTTATTTGACCATGTAATATATAAGGCATTTCCTGTGTTATATTAATTATACAGATATCATTTTGCAGCAGAACAATTTCAACTAGTATATGATTTATATATGCTCAGCAAATCTCCATAAATGCGTCTGTACATGCCTCATGCTCTCCGTCTTTTACAGTAGTGTGCTGTTGCAGCAGCAGCAGCAGCAGCAGTGTGGGAATTAAGGCATAAATAGTGGGTTGTTGCAGTGTTTGTGAGACAGAGATAGTGTGGCTTTGGCTTTGGGGAAAACAACCTGCTGTGTAGATTGGTTCCAGTCTGCTAAAAAAGCAATCTGAACTTTTAGGACAGTTATAGCCTAATGCAAAAGGAAGTGCATTTGTGCTTAAAAGAGTGCCATTTTAAAAATCCCCCTGAGCTTTAGGCACATTCTGCATGTGAGACCTAAAAGAAACTGGGATTTTTTTTCATTTCACTCGATATTGATTTTGTTGAGCTGAAAATTATTCTTTTGAGTTCTGCATTAGCAGCGGCTAGTGCTGAAATGTTATAGCGGTCTTTCCTCCTCCTCCTCCTGAAACTCTGCCAAGCTGTCACTTTGAATGAAGGTGAGCTGTTAATCAACCTGTCGGCCTAAATAAACTTTAGATAATTACAGCCCAGAGTCCCTAATTTTTCTACCCCCTCGCAGTTTATTTGCTGTTCTAATGCATTTAATGTCTTGATCTTTGCCATCTATGAAGAAAGAACATACAGTAGATGAAGAACATGTAATTTAAAACATACCTATATTCTAAAATACATGATGTTGGTTAATCCTGGCAGATATCTATGTGTCTTTTTGTGTCATGTTGAACAGAGCAAAATGTTGACTAAAAAGTGGTTCAACCTGTTACTGCAGTTGGATTATTAATGATAGAAGGAAAAGTATTTAACTGCAAAACAAAATAAAATGTAAGTGCCCTAATGAATTAGAAAAATATCACGACTGATTCAAACTGTTTTCTTGAAATATTCTTTTTAAAATTGATTGTAGAATCTTTAAATTTTGCACTAGAAAGTCAGTTTCAATGCCAGTTTGTGTTTTTGTCCATCTTTCTCTAACCTTTCTTTCTCTTGGCTGTTTTGTCTAAAAGTTGAGTCACCAAAACCTGCTCCATTAGCACTATTTAGTCAATTTGATGTTTAAGGTCTATTCATAATCACCTGAGAAAGGTAGATAATGAATTAAGTCACCAGGAATGTATTTTAGAGTGAGTTTAGGCCCCTTTACATGGATCATGAAGCAGATGCTTCCGTGTATCAAACCATCTGGTGCATCTGGTTGGGAGAAGGAACCCCCTCCGATAAACCTCATCAAACATCTTGATCTTAATTAGGTGACTGTGTGTTCTGAAAGCAAGACGTATTAGATCAAGGTACAGGCAGCAGAGCTTCATTCATTCAGGAATTAAAGTAGGATTAACTGTGTTTTACCTGAAGAAATCGGGAATGTCGTCTGGCGGCTCGGTTTTTCTATAAATTCACCCAGTTTATAAATTGCTTTCACCCAGGCTGCTGCCAGTCCAAAGCACAAAGTGAGACATATAGCCGTAGTGCCACATTAGCTGTGTTTATGACACTCGGAGGGCACAAGTTGCAGAAGGTCAAGACAGTAAGTGGCCTGATGAAAGTGTCACTCTTGGGAAATTTCATCCACGCGTTGGAGGAGGGTCAAATGTGTCGGCTGGCAAATTCGCCCTGATAGCCTTAACTCAGAGATAATGTGCGGGAAGGCAGGGAGGAAGGGGGAAGGAGAGTTGATTGCAAATGCAGCGAATCATAAATCTTTTCTTTGATCACAGATAAAGATGTGGGTGGATTTGTTGTCTTTGCCAGCTTGCCTTTGGAAGCGTGTCGTGTCGTTTGCCGCACGTCTCCCTCCTCTTGACAACCGCTGCACAGGCGGTCTCATTTCTCTGCATTGTTATCTCCTCCTTTATGAATAAAACGGATAAGGCTGACTTTATAAAGAGTGATGTCACAACAGCCTTTCTTTTCATCTTCCTCTTGTAGAGCTGACCTTTTTACAAACTCTAGATCCTTTATTTCATTTTATTTTTTTTGTCTAGAGCCTGGTCGCTCCTTCAGGATGCTGGGTGTGCTTGGCCTTTTTGTTCGCAGGCTTTTCAGTCTAACAAAGGTTGAAGTCAAAGGCTGCTCTTGTGATTAATTTCTCACAAGTGTGGCTGGACAGGAAGCAAGCGGTCACCAGGCCCTTAACAGATCCTGCTGTGAAAGTTTCACAGCACGACAAGCTATAATGAGTAGAGAAAGTGACTTGGTTTCTTCCCCTGCTTGAGCAATTTAAGCCATTTCTGGACTGGTTGCTTCAAAAGGTAGTGGTGCTTAAAGTAATTATTTTCCAGCTTTGCTTACTTTCAAGAAAACACTTCTTTTTTTTGCATTATTGCTTTTTATGAAAAGGACTTCAGAGGTGAGAATGAAAACTTCAAGCAGATAAATGTTTTGCCCCAAAGAAAACTGAAGGATGGATTCAAGACCCCAAGTGTGGCGTTGGATTTAGCCAATGGAGTCTTCCTTAAAATAATGACTAAAGAATGGTACCAAGACAACATCTCTGTGTCATAATCTTTGTGAAACCAGAAAACACAATGAGCTACATGAAGCCATTTCATGTCAACATCTAAAGCTATAGGTCTATTTTTTTCCATCAAGAAGAAAAAGACAAATCTTTGCTGAATGCTCACTCAAAGAGGCATGGTGAAGACAGTAACCATTCTGATCATATTAGGTTTCATTATAGTTTGTCTAATGGGGTATTGAGGGCCAGAAGCTGCAATTAAACCCTAAATAAAATAATATTTTCCAGCCTCACTGAGTGCAGTGGGAGGAATCCAAATTCTTTTAGTAATGCCTCATTTAGGACCCACAGTTTTCCCATTTTGGTACTTGGGGCCCATTTAGGTCTACGACACCCATCCTGTAGCTGCTGTCTTCAGCAATAAAAGCTGTAGTGTGTCAAATTTCTGGCCGCATTTAAAAGCGGACTCCGGCGTGCATGTTGTGTGTGCTTGGAGCTGCAGAGAGGCGGGGATGTCATCAGGATGCGTAGGGCTGCAGGTTTATTAGGCAGAGACACCAGCTTGATTAGATGCATCCATGCAGAGGTGGTGATCAATGCTCAGTTTGATGCTACCTGACCTAAAGAGTTCATCATTCTGGCTGACCTTTTTGTTGTTTTTTCTTTTTCTTTTTTTGGCCGCACCACCCTCTCTTCTCCCTTGTTCGTTTTCATCAAGTTTTAATTTTGTTCCATCTGTCCGCGGTAAATGGCTCGACAGATTAGCGAGCCCAGGAGAGAACGGTGTTCAAATGATGAGCTACACAGCACTTGTCCTTGTGCTGCTTGTCAAAGAAAATTTCATTTCATCAAATGTCTCCAATGTCAACGGCTGCAATGAATTATTACAACTTTCTTTCTTTCTTTTTTTAGAAAACTGTGTTAATTTGAATATTTCTCATTAGCTTTTGGAATTTGTATCTGATATTTATCAACCACCCTCTTTCTTCTCTGATAAGCCTGACATTTTGAAGCGCTCAACTCTCCACTAATGTACTCTATCCCATGTTGCCGTCATTAAACCTGGGCAATAACCGCAATAGAGACACACACGGATGCAAGATGGACAATCAGGTCTCCGGTTGAACATTAAATGTCAAGAGCACTCCTTAAAGCTCAGCTCAGCATGTTGCATGAGCAAACCTGTGCCAGTGTATTAATTTTCAATTTTCAGAGCAGCTTCTTGTTTTAATGATTATATTACTGGTTGGGGAGGTAAAGGAGAAGAACATGTTTGGTATCTTTATTTTTTGAGGTGTTGCTTTTTTTGGAAAATTTTTACCTCTGGTTGTGGATGCTGTGCGGCTGGAAGGGTTTTTTTTCTTACTTTTTATGTTTGAACAGTTGCTATGATGCATAATCATGACAGCAAGGTCTTTCTTTTACAACTGGGAGCAGCTGATTAGCATCTGAAAAGCTCAAATAATATCTGTATTACAACCCCAAACCCCAGAGGAGTTGAAAAGGGGAAAGAGCGGAAAGAAATCGAGGCGTTTCACACTGTATATCTTCTATCGATCATAATGGACAAAAATCATATCACCAATTTACCTGCTCTGTCTATCTGCCTGACTTTCTAAATGTACGTGCAGAAATACATTTAAAGAGGAGTGGAAAGAGCAAAATGGGTGGCTTAACAGTGCTTACCAACAACTGATGGTGTCATCCAGGATGTTACTGTGGAATATTGTCTGTGCTGCCCAGATATCCAACTGTCATGACGAACAACAGCAACAGTCTTTAGCCAGAAGATTTTTCTGATGTTGTTTTTCCTTCCTATTTGGATGATGGGGGTTATGGCAACAATGAATTTCCCTTTGAGATATGTAAACTATTTGTGAATCTAATTAAATTAAATATTCACTCAAGTAGAATGTGTGTTGTCATGGAGACATGTAGGTGGCAGCATCCTGGTTTGGCATTGTTCTTTGTTAGATGGGAGATGAGATTTTCACTTCTGTGCAGTTTTTGTTTGTGCAAGGCTGCAAAACTGGATCATAGAGATAAAAACCATCCTCAGTGAACTGTTGCCTATTGGTCAGTCCTCAAGACCGCAACCTCTCTGGATACATAAGACCACTCCCTATCACTCCACTGCAACAAGCAGCCATCTTCCCACTGTGCTGTTTGCTCCCCCTTTCAAAGCTCTGAGTGGTCCGTTATCCTGCCTTTCACCACCTTCATTCTTCTGTGTGTAGAGGAATCCCCTGCTGCCAGGAAACTGAATAAAACAATGTAGTCAGTGAAACATAGCAGAGCTAATGGATTCACCGGTGCCTCTTCCCTACCTTTGCTTATCGTGCTCAAAGGTATTCATCGAGTCTTGATGGCGTCGGCCATGCATGACACTGATTCATTTAAATGGCCCAGAAAGAGAGAGGAATCTTTCACACACCTGCAGAGTTGGCAGAAAACAATTCATGAGAAATTTATTGAATCAGCATTTCCCCCCTCAGTAGTGCAAATGTTGTCTTATCTTTCCTGTCAGGGTTCAGATACTTGTTTTATTTCTCTATATGTTGATACAGAGTTTTAAATTCACTGCAGTAGCCTTCAGTTTCACACATGGATGCCTTCGAACACAGCAGGCAGCCTCCCTGGAAGGTGAATCTCTGTTCCCGGACCGAACCGTTTTGTGCACTAAACGAAACAGAATTTTTATAGCAAAATCTAACTTTGTTCTGCAAATGTTGGGTTCTTTTAACACAGTTGCTAAATTTTGCAAAGTTCAACCTTTGCTTAAATTATCATCAATTGACATGAGTGCTGAATTCCTACTCAAACTCCAGTGAACAGGAATAAAACAAACTAAATAAAATCTGCTAGAAATATGAGTAGTTATCGCATGGTCTCAAATTGTAAACCCTAATTTCAAAACATTTCCAATGTGGAGCCAAATTTAAGAAATAACTAATAATTATTTAATTTATCATAAAAATCTGACTGTCTCTACATTTGGAAAATGTAAATGAATCCTCTATTTCAAATAATAATGCCTGCTTATAACCAAACTATAAAACTTCATTTGAAAACAATTATCCATATTCTATGAAGAAATAAAAAAAAACATTTTAGATAACCATCTCCACAAGAAAAACAATTTGAGCTAAATCTAATGCACCCATATCTATCTTTGAAAAAATCTTGAGCCATTTTTTTACAATGTTCATCAACTTTCTGTTTGATGTTATAATCTTGATGCTAATTCCTGTTTTGATTGAGAACCAAGATTGAGAGATTTCTATATGTCCAAATATCCTAAATATTCTAAATAACTATTATTGAATGTTATTAAATACCAAACCTTTAATATATGATGTAACTAAATTTACAATATGTACAGTTCTGTGGGCTGTTGGTGGAGGATTTTAGATATTTTCTTTCCTTTAGCCTTTCCATCCACCTTTGTGTTTTTCAACCAGCCAATAGTTATGGGAATTAACAAAACATTAAAACACTGATAACTAATTTCACACCTACAATTCATATTGATGAAAATGTATGAAATAATTATTTTTATTTATTTATTTGAAATTGTATTTTACAAATAGTCATGATTTGTTAAGTTGTGGCACTTTTTGCACTTCATTTTTTGCACAATATTTCCCATAGTGTGTAATTCCCTTTATTCATGTTGTTCTTTCCTGGTTAAAATAATTTGCTTTTAAAAAGTAATCTTCTCTACTACTTCAGTATAAACACCTATTGTAACTCCTTGACTGCTCGGGATAAAATGTTAGACTTAATATACTGATTGCGTAACCTAGAGCTAATAACCTGAGAATAATAAGAGAAGTGACAGAAGCAATATCCTGTTGGAAGTGCTTTATTAATGCTTAGGGTTTGAAATAAACATCATATTAAACCTGTGTGAAGCTCTGTGTGTGTAACCTAACAACTTGTAGAATTTTTATTAACAATCCTACAGAATGATAATGACTTACGGATAAAGAAATTAAGAAGTAATATTCATTTCCTTGTGAGTGACGGCTTTAGTTATGATAAAAACTAAGTTGTGCAGCTCTGGTTAGCCTGTAGGTCAAATTTGAAGTGTAATTTAAATCTGCTGACTGGGACTCAACCAAACACTGTCACTGAATATCCTCAATTATCCAGGTCATGCCAGCCTTAATATTTGGTTTTATGTTGTTTTCTGTTCTTCAAACCCATAAATTTCTAATAATCTGAGCTGAGAACACTGTACTTTCTCCATGGGTGAGTGAGCTACATGGGTGCTTTCACTCAAGCATATATAGCAGCTTCCATTTTATAGATGTTCATCTTTTGTAATGAAGAATCAGGCAACATGTTCTAAAAGCAAAACATTTTTTTTCTCGCATAAAACCATCTGCTGCATTCGGAGAGATTGGGTTGCTTCTATGCAGTGTGAATAAATTACTTTCGCCTCCCAAGAGTAAAATATAAATGGTCAAATTATTCAATTTACCTGGCTGTATTGTATTAGGAGACTCAAAATACAGTGAGAGTGCCGAGGTAATTTGATAACTTGCCACTCGTATCAAAAGCTGATATGCTGAATATTTGGTTTTGTGTAGTTAAGCAGCAAAATGTGCTTTACTGGTCTATTTTCAGCCCAGGTAGAATTGTGAGTAAATTGCTTTGATAAAGGCGGTGTGTGGGCTCTTCGGTCCCTGGCTTTGCTTTGATGACACCTAAGATTAAATGGTTACTGAAATTCAAAGCTCTGCAGCTATGTTTTCTACATGCCTGCTGTATATTATTTTGTCAAAGAGCTATTTATTTTTATCATCTATCAAACTCCCATGATAATTTGGCAGGATCTTATTGTCAGCCTCATTGCAGTGTTAAGAGTAGAGCATTAGACCAGAGAACGGGAAGACTGCAGATTTTCTACTTTCTGCATATATGTCGATGTTCATTTCCATAAAACTCCATCTACAACATGTGATCTCATTGAGAGGTCATATCCTGTATTTTTTACATCCCCGACAACCTATTTTTAACAACTCTTTAAACAAACTGATAGTTTGAATAATAGTCTATATGTCTACATCCTCCATGATGCGCTTAAGAAGCCAAGAGTTAGTTTGGTTTCTGATGATCGCTCCCTTGTGCGAAATCCCTGCCTCTTGGGTGCATTAAAGCTCACAAGAGTGGAACAAATGGCACAGTTTTCACAATCATTTCAAATTAATGAGTCTCTCCAACAAAGAAATGCAAATTTGCAAACACCAGATTGCTTCCTAAAACAGCACCGAGGGAAGGAAAAAGAGGAGGAAGAAGGAAAAAAAAAAATCTTTCAGCCATTTTAGCAGCGGGCTTAACATTCCTTAGTCTGGTATTCCCCAGTCTCACAGAACGCTTCCTCCACATAATGAAAGCCTTATTGGCTTAGGGGGGTCAGAGCAGTAGGTTAGAATGCAGAAAATCTGCTCAGTTTGGAAGCCATGCTCTGCTGCAGTTACACAACTTCCTGTTTGTTTCGCTTTGGTATCATTGCGAAGCTGTGTGGCTCATCTCTTTTCCCAAAACAGCATCCAGAAGGTCAAATGTGTCATAGACAAAAACAGCACCACATGACGCTTTGGTATTAATGCTGTTCTAATTGCTGCTGGTAATCCAGCCAGAAGAATTGGAGCTTTGAAGCAATACAAGACTAATGAATTGGTAGGAGGTTTTATAGGTTGTATTTGTGTCACTTTATCAAATAGTTAGAGACGTGTGCATGTCGTCTGAGAAAAGCATGTATCATTCAACTGAATCGATTTTCTGCAAATATTTTAGAGTGCCTTCTTAAAGTATTTGTATCCACGTTTTTCAGAATTTGTCCCATTTAAACCTCAAATGTTTGTGTTTTATCTACATTTTATATGATAGAGTGACACAAAATTCTGGATGTAAGTGAATTGGAAGGAAAATGAAGCATCAACTCATTTAAACAGTTGCATTCAGATGTCATCTTATGAGTTGCAATTTACAAATTATTCATTACTTGGTGTTCATCTGCCACATAAAATCTAAATCAAATGGATTTAATCCAAGAAGTATAAAGTTCTCAAACATTGTAGAAATACTAGACAAGCTACTCTTCTGTTGCTTTTTGTTACTGTAAAAAATACTCCCAACAGAAACTGTACAAATAAAAGACAACCACAGTGACAAAAGACACAGGTGACTTTGATGCTAAAAGTTTTTTAGAGGCCAGCCAGCTAGAGCTCTGCGCTCTCATTTCCCATTTATTACAGGGAATACTGCTGTGTCAGTTGCGCCGCAGCATCTGTGAAAGATGACTCTGTTGTGTGATTGGAGCCTGAGCTGCTGTCGACTTCATGTCGGGCGTCCAGATCTCCATGGGACTTGGCCTGTGCCCCAGAGATGCATGATGGGTGAGACAGAGATGTTGGATGTAAACTGTCACACTGCGCCGCTGGTTGTCTACCACATAATGCTCCACCAGTCAGGGAAGAGGGGAAAAAAATGGCGAATTAGGCCCCCCTCCCTTACAAGGTAGGCAGCACATTTCCTCATGTACTGATTAACCTTGAGTTGCTTTGCTCACCCTTAAGTAACGATGAACCCATCTCAGAAGGAAAGCCCCCGACGTGATGCCCAGCGTGCTTTTGTGTAGTTAAAAACCTCGCTTCGGTGACATCATCAGTCTGTGCCTTTTTTTTTTCTTTTTTTTTAGCTTCCTGAAGCAGCCAGATAGGAGTAGCTGCAAATGATACAAGCTTTAAAACAACAGGAAATCGTGTCACTGGCATTTGTCCATTAGCCAAAGAAGCCACCGGAGCACAGGATGGATCACTGATGTGGGATTTGTGGCGCCGCGTGACGCTGTGTAATCCGACGCCTGCACTGCTCTCCTCACCTGTTCATTAGCAGATGATGCTACATCCTCAGCTGCTTCTCTTCATGCTTACTGTTTAATTCCTATAAGGCATTATTTTACACTTCACTGACCCTGTGCATTATACTGCGTAGCTAAAGTATTCATACCCCTGGAAGGTTTTAACTGCATGTTTTTGTTCACCCCTTCGAGTCGATACGTCATAGAATCAGATTGTGTTGTAGCCACAGTTCTAAGAAAGTTAAACATTTGACCTTCTAGTGAATTGGGTTTTTGCAGAAGGACACTATGTTCCCTTTAAAATGTATATATATATATAGTGGCCTTTATTTGATAGTGAATTGACAGGAAAGTGGGCAATGAGAGAGGGGGAAGACATGCAGCAAAGGTTGCCAAGGCCAGGAATCGAACCTGCGACAGATGCTGAGGACTAGGGCCTCCATATGTGGGTTGTACTTAACCCCTATGCCACCACACCACAATGGTAGCTATGAGCTTTTTCTTTTTATCAACCATGGTTTTCTTCCCTATTTAATAAATAGAGTGACGTTTTACTCTAACACAGATTTGGACACACGCACTCATTACATTTTTCTAAATACCGCAAGATTGTTGAAGAATGTTGTTGTTTGTTGGTGCGAGGAAGAGACTAAATACATTTTAATAACCAGCAAAATAATAAAAAAAAAACACTGGATCTAAAAGAGCTGAGAGAAATGTACGTATTTACAATAATTCATTTTCAACTTTGTAGAATAACCAAATGTGGAAAAAGTTTACTTTCACTGACACTTGTGCGAAGCACATCTCATGCTCATGTCATTCCATGTGCAAATCCTTTGCAGCTATTAGATGGCAGCTAATGTGAGTGACCAGTGAGTGTTGCTGCGCATCTTAATATTTGCAGTGTTTGGCTGGTGCTGTGTTATAGCGGATTATAAGAGATTTACATGGTACTGTAATAAGCAAGTTCTTCACCTTGGGACTTATTTAAATCTTAATTAATTTCTGATAATTCCTAATTAACACTGCTCCACTGTGTTGCAAATGCAAGAGGGGGAAGACAGACTTTAATAGACACCAAGCAACAAAATAAGTATAAAAGTACTGTTGACTAAACTTAAGGGATTTCATTTATCTTTTTCTGCTTTATTTCACTTGGTTCCACATATATTAATTTGGACAAACTGATTTGGCAAGAGTAAATAATATTCTACATTTCTTACACGGGCCTTCACTGCTTTGCAGATAGTTGAGTAATGACTAACGCCTCTGCATGACATTATGGAAGAGTGTTTTAAACAGTGAGAAAAGAAGAGGGAGAAGAAGATGCTCTGGTCGAATTAATAATTCATGCTCTGCAGATGATCTGTGAATAGCAGTGGTAAACAGGCTTTTATGGGTTTCAAATCAGCTGCATTACGCGCCTGCACCAGGAAAACACGAGAAGGTAGAAGAGGAAATGACCAGTGAGTTGAATGTTGGTGCAAATCCGGCTCAACTTGTGGAGAGAATAGGACAGTTTGTCTGATATTTGTTTGAAATGCCTTTCATATCTGTAGATGGGGGGGGGATTGTAAGCGGTGCATCATTAGGCAGCCGAATCCTTTCCTGCTTCCACAACAGCTCTGCTTTGATGATTGATGACGCGGAAATAGGGTCGTGGCAGGACAGGCACCGATTTAATGCTAATTGTATTGTTTTTGTCTCATGGGGAAACTTCCATCTGAGGACTAATATGTGGAAGAAATGAGTTTGCGCAAGAAAAAAATGCAGTAAACTTCATGCAGATGTAACAGAAAATAAATCAGGAATCTCTGTGATCAAAATGGCCAAAGACAGCTGCTTTGTTACTTTATTATTCTAATATTTCTTTCTTTACCTCATGATGCAAGTTATTCTTAATTTGTAGTTACAGCCTCCAACAACCACATTTTGCATCCCCCCCCACACTTTCTTCTTCTTCTTCTTCTCTCCATAATAAGAACATGCAAAGTGTGAATTTTTTATTATGTTACATAAGAAGCCTCTGCACCCCCAGAGACCCATGTCCTGGTTCTGGTGCGTTGAAAACAAGCACACAAGATTAGGAGCGAAGCAAAAAAAAAAAAAATAGTTAGAGTAGATGGAGAGGACTAGAGAAGAGTAAGGATGAACGAGGGAGAGGATTGCAGAAGGAAGAAGTCTGAGTGAGAGAAGGGAAAAGAGGAAGCGGAGAGAGGGGATTAAATGAAAGTAAGGGAAAATGTATGTGGTAAAGGAGCCTGTGGGGGGAGATCTTCCCATTAACAGGCACACTACTGCTCACTGCTCTGATCTTGGAGTTGTGTTGTGATGCCAGACAAGAATACTCTAGGGTGACAACCATTGCCACCAGAGAAATGGCTCCTCTACGACTGATATGCAAATACGGTTTGCAGCTCCAGCAAGGAGATAGGGAAGGTACGCAGAGGGGAGTGAAAAGAGGAGTGGGACTGAATGAACGGGAGTGAGGATGGGTCTGACACAGGAGCAGATAAACTAGCATCCTAGAGCGTCTTTTTATGAAAAGCTCTAGGAAAAGCTGCCAGGAAGGAGACCATATTGAATGTCACGTTCTTTGGTTGCGCAAGCAGATAAAAAACCCCCCAAAAACATGTTCATGTAAAATCTCTGTATTAAGTTGATTAATTGTGTTATATGTTTTTCACATCTGTTTTAAAGTAACCATAGACGTTCAAACCAAATATATTCCAATGATGATCCCTCTTCTATGCTACTGAGGAGGCTTATGTATAAAATCATCTACTGTTATGTATAATATAGGTGCCTTTTGGTGGTGTATAATTAGTTTCCCTCATAAATTAACATAAAGAGAGCTCTATTAATATTAATAACCTTTTGCTGCTCTTGAATTAATCAACCAATGCTGCTTGAACTTAAAGAGAGCCAACATTAACATGTGATTTCCGATTACCTGTTTTTGTAAACCTCAGACTCTCAAAGTCAATTTTGACATGATTCCTATTTACAATTAAGTAAAAGAGAAATTTGAAGATGTGCTTATTAAAAAATTGTGGTACACGTAACATTTTTTTATTGTAATAATGTTTTAATTTGTAATTGGTCTCCAACGGCATCAATCATCAAAATTTGTACCATTTTCGGATTGCAGTCATGGGGCCAAACTCTAGTTATTCCTGCTACAAATCTTGGAAATCCATTAGTCAGTTGCAAACACCAGAGCTAATTATGCAAATAGAACCAAACTGCAAACTGCAAATCACTACAGTCCTGCTCCAGTTCTGATCAGCATTGTTCTTCTTATGTGCACAGTGTACATTTGGCTTTTTCAACGCATTATTTGTTCCTTAAAAGTCTTTTTAAGCTAATGCTACACATGTCCTTCATGTGGTTCAATTGTCTCAGACCTGGAGAAAAAGCAACTAATTATCATTAAAAGGAAACATTTTCTTATCCGGTGAACTTCTCTCTGTGTCACATCCTTTCAACACTTTCCCACTTGCAAGCTCTTTATTCTTCAGAAAACAAGAGTTTTGTAGGTGTGAATTGAGGCTCTTGTTTGAGAGAAAAGGGGTTGTAAAATTACTCATCCACTTTAAAAACCAGATGAAAAGGTCAGTTGTGATTTGTTTCGTAGAGCAGGTATTTAGGTGTTCTGGCTTTAAAACATTTGTTGTGCCCTTTAACATTTTGTACACCCGGGAACATAAATTGCACCATATTAGACATTTCCTACAGCAAAATCTACCTAGTGTTGGATTGGAAAAGCTCTGATTTACTCTTAGCTGTGTTCAATTCTTTAATCAATTTAATCAGTTAGCATGGTTCTACATGCTCCTATGCAAAGCACATCAAATATGCTCATTGGTTAGCATTACAAACTGCAAATGGCAGTTTTTGTGTGTGTGTGTTTTTAATTATTTAGATCATTACTTTAACTGTGGGACTCAAAAAGCTGCCAACATTTTCACCTCAGCATGGACATAACAGATAGGAATTGGAAAATTGCTGCTTTCCTATGGGGCATTTTTGTTTTTTTTAATTTCCAATTGCATGTAACTGGCCAAACCAACTGAAAATGGGCCAACAACAATTTATCTAACCTACTTTAAAGCATAAATGGGAAGCAATTTATTTACATTTCTTTTGCACAGTGGTGAGGAAAATAAATGCAGTCTTAAAAGCATAAATCAAAAGACCAGAAGGCAATCTGTAATTACGGTGAAATGCTCTGAATTGATCCTGAGGGCAATCAGAAGGTCTAAAAGTGTAATATCTGGGGTGTGGAAAATAAAATAAGAAATTTTTTCACTGCCCATTTTGTATGCTGCTCTGCTTACTCAGAGAAGAGAAGCAAAGCACAGAGAAGACACTGTCTCTCAGGAATAATGTTGCGTTTGTGGTGGGGTGGGAGCGTGGAGGGGTGTGGAGTGAAAACCAAAGTCAAGCTATTTGGGAGTGTATTGTATCAGTTTAACAGAGGAATGACATCCCTAAGGAAAAGAAGAGCATACTCACGGCAAAACATGGCACAGTTTTCATCACACTTGAATGCATCCGTTTCTGGATGTGTACAAGCAAGTGACGAAAATATTACATCTGATGATTTACTGAAACGGTTTACAGTATTGGTGGCCTCCAGTGTCAGAAATGGTTAGCAATAGTACAAAATGTAGGCTCAGTTGTTTAGGTTGAACAAGCTGTCATGTAAAACTGCTGAGGACCATAAGCTAAAAACATTAGTTATTAATAATTCAATAGACTCAATTCTAGTTTGGGAAAGGCACTTAACCCCAATTTATACACTGATATCAGTGTATAAATATGAGCTATTTTAATTGTTGCTTCTGTATAAGTTACCATGCGCTAGCTAATGTACATTATTGGTATTCAGTTACCAAGCTAACTACTAGCATTCCTAGGTAATATGTGTATACTGTATCTTTGCATTATACTTTGTTTCCAATTTGGTAACAATGTAACCAGTTATAGTAAATGTATGCTGATATTTTTTGTCTATTTGTCTTAAAGATATAACATACAAATTAAGGCAAAATGCCAATGTCTGTCAGCATAAAAATCTGAATGTTTATTGTTGTATTTTCTATTCATTGGCATATGCAAATATCCCCTTTTCTTAAAGCTAAGGTCTGCATTATTTGAAGACATTAGCAAATAATGGTGCTAAAATTGTTTTATTGTGATCCTTCTACATTCAAATGTGCAAGAAATAATGGGAAGATTTGATATGTCGTTGATAGCCTGGTATTAGCGACTTGTTTACTTTATTATTTGCCAGCTAACATTATAATGATCATTATGTTCGTGCCGCCCGCATGATCCCTACATGATTGCCCTGTTCCAGCTAATGAAGCTTGCTCGGCTTGCCGTGATACCTGTCACCCTGCCGCAGCCTGGCCTCGACTTGATTACCTCTGGTCCAAGTAATTTATTTATTTTCATTAACCGAAACATTAGATGTCTTTTCTTACCGGATGCAGGAATTCCGTTAATGAACATGCCAGTAAAAATGAGGATGAAAGCAAGTAGTTAATTATCTCCTGGAACATTCTGCGGGACAGATTAATTCTAATAAAAAAAGAGGAGTCATTACCACAGGCTTGACTTGTCGATCTGTTGATTTGAGAAGCTGTTTACAGGGTTTATAGGATAAGAAATTAAATTGAAATGTACCCCAGGACCTCATTATAATTATCACACCCATGTGAAAAAGTTTTTTTGTTGTTGAGAAAACTAGTACATTGGAAGTCTGAATTAAATGTCAATTTTTTTGGGGGGGAAATAGTACATTGCAAGTTTGAACTAAGTAAAACTATCATCTTCTTCCTTTTTTACTCTTGCTCAAATAACCCGAACAGTTAATAAGGTGTTGAAGTCCTAGACATTCACTAGAAACCGCATCAGGCGTTAAACCTGTGGAAAACAGGAAATAAGATTTACTGTTGTGTAAAAAACCTGAGCCAGCAGAGTTTTAGTTAACAGATCTCCTACGATGGCAGTAGGTTTGCCATGGTTTTCTGTTGTTTTCTGCATGCTATTAACAAGATGGATGAGCCAAAAACAAGTTTTCTGGCTCCTTTGGCTAATAGGGCCATTTATCTTAGGATCTAATATTCCTGATTGTTTGTAAAATAGTGGATCGGCGATGAAGTGGGAGGGGAGATTGCGTTTGGAAAGCCTCCTGACAGTCTCTAATCTGCATGTTTACTGCCTTCATTAGAAGATCATCAAGTGTAGCATCGATTGTGGAACAGTCATCACGTTTGGAGTCATATATCCAGATTCAGCAGGAAACTTTGTAATCCAGAAGGAGCCAAGTCTGAACAAACTTGTTTCTTTTTTTGTGTAATTGTAAATTATGCTTTTTTGTAACTCTTCTTGTTATGACCTTCTTATGTATAATCATATTTGTAAGGTAATGGTCATTTTAAACACAGTATCCATGTTTAAAATAGTGTATGCATCAAGAACATAAAAAGACAACACAATGACTGTTAAAATATATTTTGATATTGAGATTGATAATTGTTACGTGACTCTATAGTTGCATATTTGTGGAAGTATGCATGGTAAAAAAAACGGTTACTATCTACAGATATAGGATTAATCATCTACAACATTGTATCCAACAATATTATGGTGGAATTGCCTTTGAAATCTTCTTGCTAAAAGGCTTACAAAGATACCCTTGTTTATGTTGTCAATAAAATAAAGATGTAGCTATTTTACTAAGACAATGCCCATATCTGTGACTTTGTCAAACAAATTTGCTTGACAAATTAGTTTGACAGTTTATCAAGCAATGCATTCTTTTGGATTCCTTTGCAAAGTGCATCATTGCAGTGTCAGGCATCGCTTCCTCCAGCTGTTTTCCCTCCTTTCCCCATATAAAAACCCATGTTGGGCTGCGTCGCATTCCCATCTGAAGAATGAAGTATGATCTGGGTTGCTAGTCATGAAATTGAAAACTGCCTTTTTATGAGGTGAACTGATTAAGAGTTTAATGTCTCTGGACTCCAGACTCCAGGTCTTTAAGCTCCCCAGGCACGTCAATCATTTGTTCTAGATTTCTCTCAAAGGAAACTGCACCTGATTTCACTGTTTATCCCATCTCTACCTTCACATTTTTCCTTCAAAGTTTTCTTCTTTGGTATAGCTTAGAGTAATTTGTTACTTCAATGTTTGAGGTCCACAAATATGTATAAAGCCAGCCAAGCATGAAGCTGAAAGTTGCCAAAGAGTGATGTTGTTGCGTTTAAAACATCAAACTCATGAAGCAATGGCAATAAAAAAACAAAAAAGTCGCCACCTGGGGCAGAGGGGTGATGACTACATCTCCAGTTTATGTGTTTCTGTAATCCATCACAGTGACAAAAGATTATATGTGACTAAAATTGCAATTTCTGCTACTGTTTCGTACTACAATATTTCTTCTAATATTCTCCATGTTTTCTATATGGTGAGGTGTACAAACCTATTAATGCACTCTTATTATTTTGAATATAGTTGTACGTGTCTCACCCTAACATGAAACCCATATAGCTAGCATGCTCACAGTGAGTGCTAATTCAATGTGTTGGCCTAAAACCGTCAATTAACAACGCAACACGCCTAATGGAGGTGATGAAAAGGACTCCAGGGTGGCCTTCAGCTCCCATGGTTGGTCCTGAAGTAATCCGTCGACACCAGCTTGCTTCTTCTCCCTCTACTTTCCTCCCCTCCTTTTTACCATTCCCTCCCACTCTGCTGGAAGCAGAAATAGAAGAGGTGAAGAGAGGTAAGGTAAGAAACCCTGTCTTGTTACATCATCACAACCTCCCATATTTTGTATGCTCCGGTGAAAAATTCATGTATTCCTCCCGCTTCCCACTTTAGCTGATCACTTAGAGGGAGGGATGTTGTTTCATTAGCGACTGAGCCTGGACTTGGATGGACTTGGGAGGGGTGGTGAGGATCAAGGCCTTATAGAGCGGGTAGATAGGATGATGGGGAAAGAAGAGGCGGATGCTCTCTGTAATCATTGGCCAGCATGTTTAGTCATGGTCCTGGTAATCTCTGTTGACCTTGGCTGCTGCCTGGCTGACTGGATTTCTGCAGTGCTGCATTAATATGCGCACAGTTAAGAGATGTGCACTCAGCCTGTCTTTGAATATGTTTGCCGTCTGTCTGTCTCCCCCCCAAACCTGCCTAGCCCATCACACACGCACATGCCATCTCAGCCCCCTCTTTCTCCTTTTTCATACATTACTGGCAACCAGCTCCCTCTCATCCATTTAGCTTGCCTCTTCCCATACTCTCTATAAAAGAATCACAGACTTCAAAATTTATGATGGCATCTCAATTAGACTGGTGTCAGAATTTGGCAGGCTGAGGGGGTTTAGGGTTATTTTTATAGCATTCCTGCCTTATTAGATGATGTGCAGCTGCGCAAGATGGCAAAGACAAGAGAAATGGAAGGGCCGAAGCAATGACAGAAAACATGCGCTCCGCATGAACCTTGATATTTAATTTTTCTTTTCTCCTCCTAGAACAACGGCGGTAGAGACCCATGAAATATTTCAGAAAAGATTCCTCAGTTTGTGTTTACCTCTTTTAAAAGATGAGTTAGAGGTTAGTGTTGACTACTAAATTAAGCATCCACAGAGGTACACGTATTATTTGGTCAGAAACGTCTCTTATTTTGATGTAAGAGAGTATCTGCAGCATGACTGCATCAAGTTTTGTGTTATGGTGCGTTATATGTAGTAACAATTGCGAGATGGATATGCTCTAGTCATAAAATGATAGGCAAATTCATCAACAGTATGGTCGAAGGTTCGGATTTGCTGATATATTTGTGAACCGGTTTCAACATGTGATCAATACACGAGCCACTGGCTTTTATCCAGTGTAGTTGCTGCACCAATGTATTTTAGTTGTAGTTCTTTTATTCCCTGACCTTGTGCCCTTTCTAGTGTCATCGGATGAGTTCAAAGGTGAAGGTCCTAATTGAACTTCTTATGCTTTTTTCCGCACAAGCAAAGCGTCAAAGAGTCATTGCCAAAAACGGCAACACATTTATCATCCCATAACTTTCTATGCTCTTGCAGAACTGACATGTTAATGGTGGGGAACAATAACTGTAGTCTGTAAATAGTTTCTGTAAAAATAAACACCTAGTAGTTTCTTATGTTCCTTATGTGTTCTTAGTCTTAGTATTAGGCTGTTGAAGTCAAATTATTGTTTGGTTTTATGGTTACAAATTGTTCAAAAGTGGGAACAATGGTACGAAGCATCCCAAGACAGACCTTGAAAACAATGACCTTTGTTTTCAACCAGTGCTTTTCAGTGATTAACAAGAGCACTGAAAAAAAAATGAAGTTTTTGTGAATAAAAAAAGTAAATGTAAGAATTTTAAAACTTTATAAGTTAGCACTTCCAAACTATTAAGTTTTATTTAACTTCAAGGTCATCTTGACCTATTTTGTAGGTATTGCAGGTGGTAGTACTGTTACTTTGCAGCAGGAAGTTGTGTGGTAGTGTTTTTTATCTTCAAACCACAGTTTGATCAGCTTTGGTGTTCTTGCAAACAATAGATTTTATCTCTGCAAAACAAATGTCCATCACTATCCAAAAATCTGGAGGAACTGTTAGTTCTTGAAATATGGTAGTTTCCTCACATTCAGATCCGATCTCTCTTGTTTTGACATTCGTTTTTGAAGCAATTTTTAAATACCAACTTTCGCACCTTTTTTTGCTTTGTAGTTTCTTAAAATGCCTCACTTACCCTGCAGCAGCTGGAATGACATATTTGTTTTCAAATATGAGTCAGTTTAAAGAGCTGAAAGAACAATGGATTAATACAGTGTGCTCATCTACCTCTGTGGATAATTTGTTTGTATTGAATTATCCGTCGTTACCCTGGCTGAACCTGCACTTCCTACCAACACAGCCACTGTTTTTTTGTTGCCTGTCTTTTGTGAATCCTTCCTTGGTTTTAGCTATTTATAAAAATAAATATATAAAAAAAGAGTTAATTCTGCTAAGCCAGTTTTGGGTATTTGAATCAGCGCAGATGAGTCGGCGAGTTAAATTACAGGGATTATTTCCTTCAGTAAGATAAGAACCACCCTTTTGTTTAACCTTTTTAGCACTGTTCCACCACAACTCTCTGGCTTCCCCTCAGACGGTCATCCATCTAAAGCAGTGAACCCCAGTTTAATTAATTATGTATATGCAAATGTATGCTCCTAGCACCAGGATCTCAATTTCCATTTTCTTGGCCTTTTTCCCTTCTCTGCTTCTTCTTTCCTCTCCCCCAATTCTGCAAACGCACAAGGATTTATTGTTAATTCCAGTACATAAAATTTCTAATTTGCTGACATTGTGAATTATGTTTAGAACTGTTGCACATCTCTGCACTCAAAATAACTAAATACCTCATGCAATTTCGCTCTTGTTTGTCTGGACTATGCATACATTTGGCGAAAGAAGAAGAGTGGAGAGCATGTTAATGGAAGTTTACTGCAGTTTCTAATTGGAGCAGAAAAATATGGCTTATTTTAAACCAGGAAAACAAACTGGTTGTTAGCTGGATGGGTAAAGGATCAGAAAATTGCAGTTTATGTATTCAGAGAGCTGTTGTTGTTATGTAACAGGGAAAGTAGTTTAAAAATTGCCATATTTTCCTTGTTGGTCTCTTTTTTCCTACTACTTTGATAGTTGAAAGTGATTCTGTCCTTAATGCAAACACTCTCTGTTTGTTGTATTTAGAGTTTGCATCATTCTCATTATAACAAGGCCGAATTCACAAAATGAATAATCTAATTCAGCTGCCTGCAGTAAAACCAGCTTTAAATTAGTTATTTTAAATGACTTGCATAGGTCGCCATTGAAAATTTATGTTATGAACAACACATTGAATTGAATTTGCGTAAGTCACTCACTCTCACGTACAGCAACAACATCCATTCAGAAGAGTGTTGTTAGCATATAAGCATAATATGTTTACTGATCCAAAGTGGACATTATTATGTTTCTGGTTGACTAATCAGGGTTGGTTAAACTTGAAACTGGTTGGTTACAGTGACCAACCAATGTGTTGCATCAGCAACTAGATTTTTTTTTTTTTAGCAAATTTTATTCTCGGTTGTGGGTGTTGGAGTTGAAAGCCCAATGTTCTTCAGAAAGTAGTTCCTGCTCAACGCTGTGAGACCCTCACCTGCACATGTAATATTCAGTAAAGTCCCGGAAGAGAACTTTTTTATTATAGTGCATCACTTGAGAACTTTACTCAGACTTTCATTAAATATAGGAAATAATCTCAAAGCAGTGACATTTTCCTGCTGGAAAACTGTCATTCTGATGCCTTCTTTATATATTAAAGTTTTTTAAATAGATTTATTTAACAGCGTAAGAAGCTTTGAAGCATACAAGCTTCCAGTGTTGAGAAAATGACCTATTTCACGAAACTTTGATCACAAAAGCTGGCAAACATACATTTTAAGACCCTGTTTGTTCTAATTTCCCTTTTCTTTTGCGAAAAAAAAAATGTTGCTATTTTCCTCACTGACTTATAAGAAGATATTGTCCCATTCTGAAAAATTCAATGCAGCTATTTGACTTGCAAAGAGGACAAGGCCAATGCCTTGTGCAGAAAAGGGGGTAGTAGTAAGAAATACATCTGCATTTTCAGGAAACATCCCCGCCAGCTGTCAGCCCTTCTTTATGTCACAGGCTTAACATTGTCACAGAGGATGAGTGCAGCGCTCCGTATTATCCAGTTTGTAATTGAATTGTAGCAAGAGGTAGGTTGGTAATCAGTGTACAGCAGGTAGTTTTTGTTCCAGTGTTTGACAGTAATGTCCTCTAATGGGAAGCCCTGGCTCTACTCTGGTTCCAGGCCGCTAGGTTTCCCTGGATCCCCATCTGCTTGTTTATGTGTGTGTGCATGTGTGTGTGTGTAGAAGTGGTGTGTGCAAAGTTTTGTTAGTGTAGTTGTGCTCTGTGAATTCAGGGATATATTCAGACTTGTAAAATTTTATTACGAATCCGCAGTGTGTTTGGGTGACACCTTCCAGAAACCTTTGAATTTCAGTCGACAATCGCTTATTTTCTTATGAAAAAATTCAACCTTGATGACACATCTGCCTAGAAACTGAGTCATAATCTACAATCTACGTCCCGTGAGTTAGCGCCAAAGGCCTCCAGTGATTTGCGGCACTGAGGTTTTTCCATCTGTGAGCTTTAGAGATCTCTCTGTCCTTGTGAAGGTCCAATCGTTTCACAATCCTGCTCCTCTCACAACCTTCCCTCATCCTCCCTCTTTTGCACTAAACAGATGGAGATGGAGTAGTGGCAAAGCAGAGGTAGAGAAGGGGAAATGGTGATGCGGTAGTTAACCATGTGAGAGAAAAAAGAAACAAGGTCAGAGTTGACATACTAGAGTTGACACCAGCGCCCATCAGGACCAAACCCTCTGCTTGCTTGGCTACATATTCTTGCCATCTTATCATTTCACAGACGGCTGACTCAGTGGCCGATGTGACAAGGCTCTCTATCCATCTGGGGACGCTCTATTTTCACCAACGCTTATTTTGCGGGGGCATCGGAGCACAACGCCCAAATGGTGTGTCGGTGTCTGTAGTGGACCGGTGTGGTCTGAGTCACCGGCTGATGCACCCACACCGCCATGATACAGCACAGAATAACAGGCTGGCAGCGCTGCCGGCGGAGGCAGTGCGACCGGTTCTCCGTGTGTGTTTGTTCTCGTTCCTGTGTGGGTGGGTGAGAACGTTTGTGGGGAGGGATGGGGGGGAATCATCTTATGTGCGCAGTCATGTCTGCAATGCAGCACTCGTGTTTTATTTTTTTCTCAGGAGTATTGTTTATATTGTGTGTCTCGACGCCTCCCAAGGCTGTTTGTTAGATGAGAGGATTACTGGCGGCGTGGGGAACAGAAGGATGATTTTCTGATGATATAGTTCTCTCTCCAGAGGTGAAGCCCTGCTCATAATAGGCTCTTTGTTAATTCTGCTTTTTGTGTAACGTTCCCGTAAAATGGGCAAAAAAATGCAAGTAAACATGAAAATAGACCCTGTTTTTTTTTATATATACCATTAAATTCCCATTAGAAACAATAACTCACATAATCAACACTCTTAGGACTATATTCAGAATGAGGCAGATGCCGTTCTCTCCACAACTCAGACAAGGTTAGATTGACTAATTGAGTTTCAATAATTAAGCTCCCTTATTGTGGAGTAAATTAATAGAGAGCACTTGTTTAACATTTAAAAGACAATTTTATTGTCTCTTTCCATTTAGATGTTTATTGCAGTTTTATTCAACATAGGTGGTAAAGTTAAGGTCCTATTCACACTAATGCAAACATTTTTCAATAGAGAAATTGTTTGGACAATTTCAAAATATTACAATAACTTTTCAAGTCAAGCTTCTGTTTTCAATCAGCGTAAAATGTTTGTAATACTATACAACAACAATGCAAACCTAGATAAACATACCTTATTTTCACTCTCCCTGTAATTTTCTTCACTGCAAGGATCCAGATGGTGAAGTTTCGCCCTTTAACATCAACTACTTTTTGTGCTTTCTGTTTCCCTTAGTGTTTAGAGTTGAGATTACAGACAGCAGGGGCCTCTCTTGAGGTTGTGGCCAATCAAAGGAGCAGAATCCAATACAGGAGGGGAAAACCTCAAAGATTGTGGCCAGTGTTTATGATTAGGGGAAAAAAAAACCTTTTTGTTTTTCATTTTTTCAATCAGATATGAGTATTTGCATATAAATAACAGTCCAGTGACTGTCAAAAAGAGAGGGACTTAGAAAGAGAGAAGTAAACACGAAATGAAGACAAAGTGTCATATAAGTAAAGACGGGGGCAGATTGAACTGTTTTATCTGCTGGTGAGGAACAGGAAAGTGGACTGGAGGTAAATGTCACTGTGATCATTTAATAGGCTCAGCAGCTACAATCACCAAGAAAGAATTGAATTTCTTCTTAGCTATTCATTTTAAAAACCTAATTTTTTCTTTACAAATTGGAAATCCTGCCTTTAAAATGTAATTTTATGAGAATCAGAATGTGTAGTTGCGTCCTTGAGAAATAAGGACGTTAACAATGATGGAGAATTATTCAAAACCGTCTTTGGGCTTTCAATTGATCATGAATATCCAACATGCTGTACAACGTCTTATTGTCCAGATCTACTTACTTCTGACTTTTTAGGTCATAACAGATTGATTTCTCACAGTTTAAATCTGTACTGAGTCATTAGCTGCTTGTTCTGTTATTTCAATTTTAGACTTAATTATTAATTATTTGAGTGTCTATTTTTCTTCACTTAGCTGTGCTTGATTTGATATTGTCAGACTTGGTCTTCAGCTCCTTTTATACCAAAAACTGGAGTGATAAAACACTGGAATATTTGATAAGCCACATGTTGTGGACCAGAGAGTCTCACAAGGAGGATCTGACACTGAAAACTGACAGAGACAAATAATACATGTTACCAGTGAGGAAAGAGGTTGCCAGCTTTTCTCGGTCCTGCTGAGCGGGCCTGGCACTACGCACCAGGACCGACTCAAAAAGGCAAGCTTCCCAGAAACCGATGCCCACCAAGCCTGCAGGGCTGGTCCAGTTTCTTTCTTGTTGCCGTGGTCTGCAGGGTTGTGTCCATAGCCAACAAATGGATGCATGGTGTTGCTGTTTCTGGCCGTGAAAAAGACATCAGCGCCTTTATTTAAGCATGAGCATTCATACTTATTCCACTGCAAAAGTATTCGTATGTGTTCAGCTTTTTTCATATTTGATGTTCCAATCTATAGTTGTGGTTCACTGTTCCAGGGTATTTGTGTCTCCATATTGCCTATAATGGTGGCCATTTGCAGTTCCTTGTTGTGGCCGTGCCATTCCACCAGCAGCATGAAGCCCTTAATTACCTGCCTGTAATTTAGGTTTTTATTCTCTTTATCCTCATTACATTGGCTCTTATTGTTAAGGTGCCCTGCGGTGAGTGTCTAGCTGTGATTGTGCATGCATATGTGTGCAAGACGGCCTTTGCTGATTGCTGCATTGGCTGATGACTCAGTCCTTTTCTTTTTTTTTTTTTTCTTCCAACCTGCTGGATGTACTTCAAACACACTTGGTAACCTCCTGCTTTCCCCACTGGCAGCCAAGAGGTTACCGTCCCCACACATCAGAGCTATTTTCCTCTTAATTGAGACCCACTCTGCTGCGACAGCATTTTCACAAGGTGGAAAATGGCAGGTCAAGACATCAGGACATCCCTCTCCTCTAAGCCTCTGTCTCTTTGGCAAAAGTGCCTGTGATGTTGATAAGTTCCTTTGGGGATCTTGGAGCTACTCCAGCTCAGATGCTACGCCTCTTAAGGGCATGTAAAGGTTGGTGTCTCGCCACCTCAATGGTTGTATGTGCAGCAACCGCTCTTGTGTGTTTATTCAACCAGACTAGGTCTAAAATATGCATGTTGTTCCGATTGAATTACGCCAGAGATTTTATGGAGAAAAATAGTGGTAAACCATCTTATCGAGTCGCTACGAGAGAGCAGACACTTTGAGGGAGTCTCTGTGGTGACCTGAGTCAATCTGCATCTGATTACCCTGCAGCAGACCCAATTCATGAGCTCATCGCCTCCTCTCCAGGAGCACCGGATGAATGGCTGATTTTGCTTTCATGACACTAAAAGGTTGACAAACCGCAGGGACATAATATTTGTTTCACTTTATTTCATCCACCTATAAACCTGCGTTTTAGTTTTTTTCAATGATAAACATCTTGGTCACATCTGTGCTGCATCTTTTTAGCAGAAACCTTGACAGGAGTCTTTTTATAAGGTTGCTCTATGTTTGATGTGTGTTTCATGTCTAGTTTTAGTTACTCCAAATGGCACTGCCTTTAAAATTGGCATCCTAATTTTTAGGAAGTTTCCTTTTACATCAAGAACGTCCAAGATGGCTACATTTAATTCAGTATCCAGACAGAAGGAGTCTCTAACTTGAAGACTTAATAAACCGGCACCTCACTCAGGACTTTAAAGTTGCTTAGGCTTGTCTGCCTGAATGAATATTTGTGTTTACATAGACAAGATTTCTGCCTCAGTTCTTAGAGCTATTAGTAATTAGAATTGTATAGCAAATATTCTATCACTAGAATATATGATCAAACCTCCAAGGAGCTCTGTAAAACTATCAGTAAATGGAGCAGCTGAAAGTCTTAATTTTCTGCACTACTACTGTAGCTGCTAAAATGGGCAACTTCTGAAATCTATACATTCATCTGCTGTTAGCTTTCTTGGTTGTTTTTTAGCTCTAATAAGCCAATATTTATGGAAGAATAAGTTTGTCAAGAACAGCTTTTGATTTAATAAACAAAAAAAGGACATAATCAGTTGTCAACAAACTTTGGTTAAACATTTTCTCTTACTTGAGGAACATATATAGTCACCTTGGTGGTCTGGCTGCTGACCCTGCTAGACCTGCCTGTCAGGGCTCTGCTTCTGTCAAATGTCTCCTTTGTTTCATCATTCTGAGGTGTCAACTGTATTAGCAATAAGCTATAAGGTAAATAAAATAAAACACCTTGGAAAGACTGAATGGGATTTATCTACATTTCATATTTTACATAACATATCTAAGTTTCTGACTGTATTTTGTACAATTATATTTTGCTTAAGTCAGACAAAAACCTAGAGTTTTTATTTAAACTTTTATTTGTATTAAATCCAACACATATTTGTTCCTGTACCATTTGGCATAAGTTAATTACTTTCAGTTACCATTTTGTTTCTTATGCTCAGACCCTGGCCATTCCTAGAGTAATTGTTCTGTTTTTTTGCGGGTCGTGGGAGTTTATAGATTTGCTCAGTCCCTGACGAAGCTGATGATGGCGCGAGTTGCTTCAAAGCTGCTGGAGTTGTTATCTCTCGGCAGATTGGCGCGTTCCCTCACCAATTGCTGCGCAGTCAAATGGAAATGTGTCGAGTCGGGAAATGATAATCGAGTTCAATTAGGCTTTGTACCATGTTTGTATTCTGCCAACAGATTATCCAGAATCCCTGCCCTCTCTGAGAGAAACAATAAACCTCTGTCAAAAGTCTGAAATGGGCAATTTCAGGAAAGGTGCTGATAATAAATATTGGCACTGCCAAGCTACTCATGGCATTATTAGAGACAAATATAGCAAAGCTTTTGAAGCAGCTTGGCTGGAGTTCACTCTTGAAGGAAATTAATTTCCAATTTCTAACTCCTTTTATGCTCCCGAAACCCCTCGCTGTAGTGGAATGCCTCATGCTTGCAGAATTGGATATCATAAATATTTTCAGAAACAATAAGAACACAATAACTTTTTTCCCAATTAGCGCTGATATGTCGAAACACAAATTTTATTACAAAGTAAAAATTTTTTTTAAAAAATCCATATTGCTCTTCTTATTCTGACATGTAAGATGAAAAATGTCTGGATAAAATTGTTTCCCTCGTATAAATCAGTTTGCCAGCTCTTTATGTGCTGGCTGGATCCTGCGTGTTTGACCTTTTACACCCTTTTTTTTCCTGCTGTTTTTATTAGTGGCGAGCGTAAAACACTTCAGAGTCTCAATTAGCACTCACAATTAGAAGTGAAACCATCTTGGCAGCGCTCGCCTTACTTTAAGCCTTCAAGTTATTATCGTCCACAAACTAATTAGCAAGTTCTTGATAAGCGAGGGGTAGGCCCTCTGTTGCCATAGTAACGGTTAATCACAATGAAAGGATTGTGCTGGTGGGCAGGTCACAGAGCACACTCTGACTTCCTCTGCATGTGTTTTATGCTTCGCTTCGTTCGCAGCTCTAAAATGTTGTGCACTCACAAGGCCGTTTTGTGTCGACTTGCTTCAAAAAGAAGAATTTAACAAAGAGAAATTCGACACAAGTTCATAGTTGAATACAAGAGTTGTATCAGATGGTCATATGCATCATTGCTGAATTGATACCTCCATTGAGGGAGCATCAGCTGATATTTTTGTTGTGAAATTAACAGACTCTGAAGTCTCCCTGTACATCATTTATCTGTCTATTAGGAGTGTTTTTAAGTGACAAAATTCGTTGTTTTTAGTTTTTAAAAATTGTCTCTGTTGCCAAAAAGATTCTCTGCCATCGTTGAAATGAGAGATGGATGATCTCAATAATTGCCTGGTGAACAGAAATCAAACAAGTGAATTGATTGCAAGCAGATGGAAGCCCCTAAAGCTGCAGATAAGCTGTTGAAATGTAGTGGTTGGTATTCACTTTAGTGCCAACTGTGTGCAACATGTAAAATGTTTTTCTTTCTAAAGAAGGCATTTTGTAGAAGGTGGAGGCCTATGAGTCACAAATTTCAGGAATATCAGGAAAATAAATTTTGCACCAGAAGGTGCCTGTTTCTAGGTTATTTTTTTCTTCAGGCTAATAATCAATCTGCCAACCAGCAGCAGATATTTTTAAAAGCCTTACATTAGTAGTGAATCACATTTTGATGTTTTTAAGCTGTTTACTCTTAAAAGATAACAGATGTGTTTCTGTAACTTTCAATCTGATAAACCAACACCACAACCTTGTTAATTGAACTTTTTAACAAACCAAACTGTACACTTTCAGTCCGTTTATATTCGTACTCATTTAAACTGGTTTAGTACAAAGCCATCCTTGCGCCATAAAAAACCGGATAGGTGAAGTTCTTCACCTTTCCAGAAAGTTAACATTTTATATTTAAATTTTGTGTATTCTGGGAAAATGAGCATTTTTAAGTAAAGTACATCCAGTACATCTTGTCATAAAATATACCCACAGCACGATTCTACATCACACATCTCAGCTGAAGTATTCTTAAGTTTGAAAGTCTTATTTTTGTCACATTCAAATATATTTAGTCACCAAACAGCTCAATGTTTGTCTCCTCTGACCATAACATTTTCTCCAGATGGCATCCGGCTTGTCCATCTGAGCAACTGCACGTTTCATTCTGTTTTCCTTATTGGCAAGTCTTTGTCAATGTTGATGTTAACCTCACTTCACTGAGGACAGTGAAACTAATGTTCCAGCATGATTGACTTGAGCCTTTGTAGGCCCTGGATTCTGCCATGGCTGCACCTCCCAAGGTGCAACCATGCTAATAGGATCAGTATGTTTGAATTTAGAGTTTTAGTGCTTTAATATTACGTAGTTTGATCTAAATACCATGTTGGTGTGGCAGCTAGCAGGGCTCATCGATGGCCAGAAGCTTATTGATGGTCCCGAAAAGATTGTGGTCAAGATGCAATTTACTAATGAACTTCCAAGTACTGTTGGACTGGATCTACACATTTTAGTCTATATGTGGAAAATTGACTTTAAAATAGAAACAATTTAGAACACCAACTTTAAATTTAAAATCAATGATATTCCTTTCTTTATCAGTGTGTGTGACTTAAACTATATGAAGCTTAAAACGCTCCTTCTCTTGAACGATCTGTGTCATATTATGTCACGTTTTTTCCCCGTTTCTGTCTTTTATTTCCTTCACTTCAACACACACATTACCAACATACGTCACTCTTGCCATTCTCAACCTGACATTTAAAATCCCACACAAAACGGTGCATCAACATGAATACGCAGTTAACCACTTCAACAGCAACACCCCCTATGACTGCAGTGTGCAATCCACCCCTCTGACTGGCAGGCAGGTTGCCTGTTTGGTGAATAAAATATTTATAGAAGCTCAATTATCCAAGCCTGTTATGTCTGACACAGCTGTGCTTGCCAGATGTTTTTATTTAAAGGAAGAGGCATGAAGCAAGGTGAAGTAGGGGGAAAGGGTGTTCAGAAACCCTCCCATGCTCAGCAGCTCTACTCCAGACGATATGCAACAACAATCTTGTAAACATACGAAATATCTCAAAGTTAATTGCATTTCTTTAATAAACAATTTTAGATATGTTTGCCGCTTTTGTTCGTGTTGCCTGATATTAATTAGCTGGCTTTTTAAAATTCTGTCTCACTCATTGTTTATAAAATTACAGTCATCCCAATAATGTGTTTAATTAAAAAGATGGGAAAAAAGAATCGTTTGGCTGTAAAGAGTCACTGCGAGAGCTCGTTGAGGATTAAAGCAACTGCTACCGTCTTTCTGAATATATCAAGGCTGTGAGTTTCTCAAATTAAAAATCAAAGGGACTTTGTTTTCCCTATCGCAATATTTCCCTTGTGGCAAAACTAGAATCTGAAATGTGTTTTACATTTTAGAATCAAGTATTTATTTTAAGGCCAAAGTGAGATTGTTTGTACCGGATCAAAGAGGGGACACTAAACCTCTCGTAACCTTACCTGTATTAGATTTTTGTTACTTTTTGCTCTGACAACAACTCAGGTGTGATTCAAATTACTAGACAAATAGTTTTTGGTTAGATCTTTTAGATTTAATTTTGTTATTCCCTGAATTTATATTTTTAATCAAATTTTGAGGAGACATTACAACACATTTAAAGCTGTGTTGCTTTAAATTTGTTGGATAATGACTTTTTCTTAATTCAAAGTGTTTTTTAAAAATATGTAAACAGTTGGCACATAAACATAACTCGTATAAACTCTAAAACAGATTTTACACTTATTTTTATTCACACGTACATCTATTTTTGAATTCTCCCAGAACATGGAGTACATTTGTAATGCCCTACTCGATGTACATCTTTTGATCTGGCTCTCCAAAGTGAACCATCTCTATGGTAGGTTGTGCATGTGTAGGTTACCATGGTGATTGCATCCCAGTTAGATGTGGGCCAGCATTGTGTTACCAGAATCCCATGCTTTAGCCTGGGGCTATTAGCTGAGGCCTTAGACTCACCATGTAATACTCAGGAAACCTTAGAGCTGATTCTTTTTGCCCTTTTTTTTAATTCAACAGCATGAACCCTATGCCAACCATATTGGATGCTTCACCGCCTGCAGAAATATCAATCAGTCATACAATGTCCGTGTGAGTTTCCGTGAGTGACTACTGTGGAGATTAAAGGGTATATTTCTCACCTTAAGATGGATAATTATGAGAGCAGCTGAACCGTTTCCATACCTGCTCTGCATTACAAATTCAATTATGACTTTATCTTCAAAGAATTTTTACTGATACTTGTGAGCTTGTTGAGATATTCTAATAGGAGGGCACCTGTGGCTTTGGACTTTGACCTGCCCTTGTGAAATAGCTGAAAATATGATAATGCTGGATGGTCTCATAACTTTAGGATCGGAGGAAGATTGATATGTGTCTATCAGAGGTTAATTTTAGGAATGTGTCATTGCAGAATCGATGGCAAAACATCAATTCACTGCACAACTATCACCAGGATACCTACAGTATATTAACTGCAATGCAAATCATTGTTTGCTGGATATTATATTCACAGCCACATCCCTTCCTCTACAACTCCTGATTAAACTTCTGTTTCTCTTCTTCCTTTTCAGTGGAAGGCTGCACTGACTGGTCCGTGGACTACCAAAAGTACAAAGTCCTTGTTGGGGAGCCTGTCCGGATCAAGTGTGCTTTATTCTATGGATATATCCGGGCAAACTACAGCCATGCGCAGAGCACAGGACTTAGCCTCATGTGGTACAAAAGTGCAGTGCATGGGGATTTCGAGGAACCCATCAGTTTTGACGGTGCAAGGATGAGCAAAGAAGAGGATTCTATATGGTTCCGACCAGCTGAACTGGACGATGTGGGGTATTATTCCTGTGTATTAAGGTATGTGTTTTTACTCAAAATCCCAAAGATAAACAGTTTATCTCCACCTTACAGCTCGAATTGGAGCAAGCATTTGTTGCAGAATCCTCCACCATTTTAGGGGGATTATTTTGCCAGCGGCCTGTCTATAAAACGAAGTAAATAACATTGTCTTGCATCCCTGCAGGCATGAGTAAAGCCCTGTAAAAGTCTTCCCCTGTAGATGTCTAATAAAGTCAAGATGTAGCCAAAAGATCGAGGTTCCACAGAGCGTTTTCTGTGCCTACGAGGCCTCGTTGCCTCGTTTTATATGTTAAATTAGTTTTTATTTCCCACTCGAGGGCAATAAGCCATACAGCGCGATTGGTAAGTCTGTAATCCTTTGGCCTTCACAAGTTCTTGTTTTCTGAAAACCTCATGGAAAGAAGTGAAATGCTTGAGAGTGCACTTCATCTCGAAACAATTGCACAGTGGGAAAAGCTGGTAAGATAAAAGAAAGGGAAAAAAATGGACTTGTGCTATCTTCCCTCTTAACTCACTGGATGTTGGAGGCATACAATTGTTTGATTTATGAGTTAGATTATGTGGTAAAACTTCTGGTTTCCCAGTGGCTTTCATCGACATGAAGGTGGTCTGTGACCACTCAGAGTGAAAATGTTAAGCTCCGATCTGTTTTCGTTTCACGGCAAGAGGAACTTTAAAATGCATCTTTCTGCATGATTGAAGTGCCGTCTTTTTTATTTTTTATTTGGCAACACTTACACACTTTAAGACCTTTTGTTAAATAGAATCGAGGGAATAATGTGCACTTGAGCAGCAGCTTTCAACGCAGGTTTCTTTGTGTTTCAGAAGCTCAACTCTAAGGGAGTTTGGCTATTACTATTCCACACCATTAGCACCCTCCCCTTCGATGTGGCAGCCGCCGTGAATAGAAACATGGTGAACCAGTCCAACAATTCTCTATTCACTCGTGTTGGCAGCGGTTTCTGGAGGTAGACAATCAGCTCAGAGTTATTGTGTAATCACACCGAGTAGAGTCCTGAGATTTGATTTGGATGAGCACTGTTGCGTTTTCACTGGTCCCTGCCTTTGAGAAGCAAATTAAGGGGCAACACTTATTTGTTGTTATGGAGAGAGGGAAAAAAGTACAGAGCTCTTTCAGTTAACAGGAGATTTCCCTTTGTGGACTTGTCTTTGAATTTTTGTTGCCTGTAATGGTTTCATAGACTTTAACTGTGTTTTCACACTTGAGGATTAGGAGTCAGCTCGCTTTTTCTCAACATTATATGCTTCCTGTCTTTCCTCAGTAAAATGGAGCACAATAACTTAGACTTTAAGTTGCATTTAACGGTTTAGCTGTACAATTATTTTTTCTGGACTGTTACATCTGAGATCTAAACGTATGTGTTGTTATCTATGTTGCAGAGCTGAGGCTGACGTTATTCTGCAACATCTTCAATTCTTTTCGCTTTAGTGTTTGAGCGCTACTTTTAGTTGTCCAAACAGGAAGTTACCTTTTCTCACGCTACCCCTACTACAGCTACGGTTTCTGTCCCGCCAGCAGCAATAACCGTATTTTAGAAAAAATATATGACTTTATGCTCTGTAGATATATCATCATTCCATCAACACATGTTAAAATAATCATCTTAGCTAGAAATTGACCTAACTTGCTGCATGTCTGCCAGCTATAATAACTGAACCGACTAAAAAGAAAAAATAACAACCAAGCGAAACACATTCATTTGTCACAGTGTGTTTACTGTCAGCTTTGCAACACTTGAGTTAAGGAAATAAAAAGCAATAGTGTAGGGAGTTTCACATGCTTGATTATATAGTAATAACTTATTAACCTTGTAGGTAAAGGGCGTTTTCTCTTGACTGGCTCATTAGTCAGCTCTCTGCAGCAACGTGCTGCAGTTCAGGAACAGGAAAGTCTGCTCAGGAAGACTTCCACAGCCTAGGTTGAATATGGCAGGTTTGTCTTGAGTGCTGATCAACATTTTAAAAGGTATTTGCGAAGACCTGAGCCTTTGTAATTACTTTGGCCTTCCCTAAGATCTGTTTGTAATTCCACCGTGTGGAATATTAAAGGGCAGCTTCAAAGTTACGGTGGAGTTTGATCACTTGATCTGTAATGCCTTCATGTTTTACCTTGTTATAGATCAAAGAGGGACACTCTGATGCACGTCATCTGTAATACCACTCAATATAGAGCTCTTCCACTATCAGTTACGAAGATTACTATAGAGCATATAATTGCACCTACTTGGACGTGTTCTCTGTTTTTGGTTGAAGGTTAAAAATGCTGTAATGGATTCGCATAGTTGTACAAACACTGCAGCACGCTCATCTCAGCATGACTCATTTAAATTCCCAGGTACCCCAGCCGAGTCGAAGGATTGCTCTTCTCCTTTGTCTCTGGAGTGTGGGCCCTATAGATGATCAGCGCTCGCATATGTTAACACATTATCACTGGCTCAAGCTCTTGGCTGTGTTTTCAGCTGAGGATCCTCGCCGTTCTGAAACGTGAAGGGCCCTGGAAAATTGGAGCCCCGCGAGACGGAACAAATGAACCTCAGCACAACAATAAATGATTTCTCACTGGGTACATTTCACAGTTGAGCAGACTGCAACAGTTCAGCACCAGTTACGATGAGATCCCTTGATGTTACATTATTAGTCTGGTATAAAGAAAGGGGGGAAGCGTGCCAATCACATTAGGAAATTTAACTCTGCGTCTAAAAATGCCATTTTTGTCTAACTTGCAACTTTATTCCTCTGCGATTTAAAACTTTTGGCCTTCTTAGTGCATCTCTTTCCAGCCACACACATCAGTGCACGCATCTTCATCACATCTTTGTTTACCTGCTCAGCTGCGCATAAGTGTGTCAGAGGGCATATCTGTACACCGACACACCCCTGCGCATCAGCATGGCACACAAACTCAAAGAGTCAGGTCTACGTGCCCAAGAGACTAGCTGTCAGTGGAAGAGAACTCTGTGTTCTTCCCTACCTAAAAGGTAAAGCAGACCAACACACATTCATATTCAACATTTCAAGCAGGCTGAAGTATCACTTCTACTCTCTGGGATTGCTCAGCATGGACATGCTCGTACATACGTAAGCCGACACATGATGCACATGATGAGAGAGAACCGGAGCCGCATTCAGTACCGAGACGGAGAGGAGCAGATGTATGCCGCCATATGTCACATTGAGGTCAACACTCGGCTGTTTCGAACGCAATACCCTGAGGAACTTTGTCGTGTGAAGAGCGAAAACATCTGCAGCGGCAGTGTCACTTACAGTACAATAACAAAGCGAGGCGCATGCGCGAGCACAGGCGACCTGATGCGTTTGAAGGTACCACTGACTCTCCTGCACTGTTTCAGGTCTCTGTAAAAAAAAAAAATTAACAGTGTACTGTTTCTGCTGTGATTAAATTCTGCTCTGAGGAAATCAAGCGAGAAGGAGTCAAATTAGACATGAGTGGGAAAATGATATTTAGAACTGTCATCTGGAAGGAAAATGTTTGACGCTAACGATTGAAATAAGGCATTGAAACAAATTCAGGAACAAATGTTGTACAATGGCTTTCAAAAATATTAATACCTCATCCAGCCTTTTCATGCTTTGTCATGTGACACAAACTTCAAAGTGTTTTTTTGTCACAGAGCAACACATAGTTGTACATGAAGCGGACATTGTGTGGTTTTTTACATTTACATATATAACCGAGAGAAGTGAAACATGCATATTTTGTTCTTCCTCAAGAGTGAATACAGTATAGAATCATCTTTTGTTGTTTTCATTGATTTAAGTCTTTTCAGGTCTGTGTGTACCAGCTGTGCACATCTAGAGACATTTTCATCATTCTTCTTTGCAAAATATTTCCCTATCTCTGCTTGAAAAGGATACTGTTGTGTGCAAGTTGTAGAAACAGGAGTTGGCCTATCACCGAAACTATTCAAGCCTAAAATACCATTTCAATGCAAGCAGAGATGTCCCCAACGCTAATGTCAGCATCCAGAGTCCACATTGTGAAAGGATTTTGTCAGAGAACGTCCTTGAATGATCACAGGTCCAGAAAACATCTAAAATCTGAACAGGTTTAGAAGTTTTAATTAAGCTCTGATGTCTATTTATTCAAACAGTTCTTTTAAATGAAAAATATATGATGTTCAACTAAAATGCAATCAGTTTTGATTTAACCAATTTACAGACCTTGGTATTAACTTGTTTTCCTCCACGTCACCAGTTAAAAAAAATAGATACAAAATTTTATGTCTAATTATTCTACATAGTTTGAATTACAAAATTTTACTTCCAAATGATATTCCGTTGTGATGTTTTAGATAACAAAGTGAAGAAAAAATAAGATGCTCAGCCATTAAAAAATTAGCTATTTGTGAACAAATGACCAAATGTGAGCAGAGCTACAGAAAATACATCATGGTGAAAGTACAGAGAATTAGCCAAAGGACAGATGTATTGCACAGGAAGAAATTTTGGCCCTTTGTAGTTAGCCCGCATCTCACCTTTGACCCCGCTCACAGGCACTGGCACGCTGCCACTGCCTGAGGCTTATTAATGGCTTTCCTGCATGCCCTGCAATACCTGGGCTGTCGGCACCAAAGGACATCGAGAGGGGAGGATTATAAAGGGGTGGCGTGCGCCTCTGTGTGTGCGTCCGTTCTTTTATTTAAGCTTAAAATTCCCGGTGTGCGTGCATCTCACCTTGCGTCTCGAACACACACGGTACAAAGCACCTCCCACCTGTCCCATGCCGTGGCCATTTTGACCGTATTAGTATTCGTGTGCAGGAGTGGCTGGTGATCTCTCAGGGAAGTGACAGTCAGAATGGGCTGTCTGGAACACTCTGTCATTCAGCTCCAGTCAGGGTCTGTCCAATTGATCCTGCCCAGCTGTCAAAGCCAATGAGAGACGCTAGACTAAGGAGCAGCATGGATGGTTTTTGCTGCAAGAGATTGTGGATGATGGATAAAGAAGTATTGCAGTGTGGGCTATGAGCTACCTGGAAGGAAACAAACTGGTAGCACCTCTTTGACAATATATTCAACAATGAGTGTTTCTGAATTCAGTTTATTTATTAATCTTTTCACATAGAAACATCGACGAGGATTTGATATCACATTGAAGAGCAAAAAGTCATTTTTCCCACCAGTAATCGCACCAAATATTGAATATACATCAGCCCAAAAGATCATAGCTATGAAACCTTACTGATGATAAAAACAAATTTAGATCTTCTGTTTTTTCACTTCCCAGTAGTTGTTACATCAGCAGCTTGTGTGTGAGCAGTTTTGCTTTGCCAACTTCCTGCACTGCTCAGCAGAAAAAGTAAGATGTTACTGAAGCATAAAGCAGCCGAGGCCTTGGAATCTGTAGATCTTTTCTAATTAAGATTTTTCTGTTTGTCAAAGATGAAGAGGAGCTAAGTTCTCTTAATTTTGCTAATGCTTTGGTTGTTGTGAGCATGAGAAAGTAAACATCAAGTCTTTGTTTCTCAATAAATTATCTATAAATAGTTTTTCATGGCATTTTTGCGATGGTTTTACACTTGTTCTTTAATATTGATGTATTAGATTCAAAATAATTGCCAACGAAGGTCATAAAGAAGTTTTTTCTTTTAGTTTTTTGCAAACAAATGATAAAGGTCACAAATGGTGACCTTTATCACCATTTGTGATTAACACATATTAACACATATTAACAGCTATATGTGTTAATCTAATGGCAGGTTTAGTAAGTCCTGGCTCTATAGATAGACATTAGTGCAGATTTCAGAGAAATAATCATAAATCCATTTCAAACTCGACCCAATTTAAAGAAGTTACTCAAATGTCAGAAAACCTTGAAATTTGAACCTGGAAAAAGAATGAAATTTTGAGATGGGTAATTAGTGGGAACCCTGGTTGTGAAGGACTTTCAGGCTTTATAAGCAATGCCATTTTGTGTAGCAAAGGTAACAATCATCATTTCACACGAAAAGGTGCAGTTAAAGCTGAATCTGATTGGGGGAATTCGGCATAGAGCCAGGACATTTTCATTAATTTTTTTTCACTTTATATGGGGTTTGAACTGTGTAATATGGGTTTAACAAGCAGCTTTATTTCCCAGTCAGGGGTTATTGATGATACCCCTCTGTATTCAGTATTCTTTTACACCTGTAAAGCAAAGAGTGCTCCGTCAACCCTGCTTGGACAGCCTGTTAGCTTGCTCTGTGTGGTTTAGTATAGACTGTTTTCCAACAGCCATTGTCTGATGATGTATGAGCTGCTGTTTGGGCTTGGGCAACCTTTCACACCACACTTTATTCAGCTTTGTGATGTGGCTGTGTGAAGTTTGCCAGGTATTCACTGTGGATGTCTGATGCTACAATGGCACTGTCAAAAAAAAAGAGAGAGAGAGGGAGAGAATGTGCTCTTCAAACCACACCGGGTCAACAAAATGGATAGTAATAAACTTCTGTAAAAGACATTTTAGAAATGCTGTCATTTTGTCTATGGCTTTTAAATCTGCTGTTTATTTCTCTCAACTGTTTGAACTCATGCATCCTGCCAAAAATACTTTGCATCTCCTCTGATTGACATCTGCTCAGGGTTTTCCTTATTGGCTCAAATACATATACTGCCCCTCTTTGACCAAAGGGGTTTGTAGTCATGGCTGCATGGTAGCATTGTTGGTAGCACTGTTAGCATACAAGTGTGAATTCTCTCTGGCTACTCCAGCTTCTTCTCACAGTCCAACTGCTCCGTCCATTGGTCCCACTAAATTGTCCGTAGGTGCGAGTACAAAACGGTTGTCCAGGTTGTGTCCTGCCTTTCACCCAATGACCGCTGGAGATAGACACCAGCTCCCCTGTAACCCTGCAAGGACAAGCACTTATAGACTATAGACTGATTTATGGTTTTCATCACCTATTTTCTGGTTGCATTTTCATTTTCATTAAATTTGTCAGAGATATGCATTTTGGCTCAGGTAAATTCACTAATCAGTGTTTGTTGCTCTTACACCCATGGTTTTATTCATATCAATCAATTGCATGCTTAAGAGTTTAGTCAGTCTAATGCCTCCCCCATATGTTTAGCCTCCTTGCTCTCCTGGTCCACATTAAGCAGAGGAAGTCATCAGACAAGATGCCAAACCTATCGCTATCTGATAGCAGGGACATTGACCTTCTCCTCCTCATATCTGATGTTAGTTTTTATCTGCCAGACAAATGTCAGAAATACCATTCCCCGAGCCCAATCACTCTGGCACCACTGCTGAGGTTTCTCCCTCCTTTCCATCCCGATTGGATTGTGAACAGCAGAGCTGCGAGCGAGACATCTGCAATACCACAGCTGTCAGTCAAACTGCTGTGTAGAGGAGAACTCACACTGCTTGACTGGATCCTGAGGGTGCAAGAAAGGGTGGGGAAGTAGCTGGGAGCTGGGAAGGAAATTTCATTAAAATTTCATAAAACTCAAAGAGCTATTTTTAATTTAACTGTTGCTGAACATTGTGAAACTTTTGGTCATGTCAGTTTGCACCAGCTTTTTGGTTTAAACTTAGTTACTTTAAAAGAAGGATATGTTATAAAGAACGTACTTATGTGATTAGGATTAGGATATTTTTGTTCTAGTTGCTGAACGTCTAAACAGAGCTAGATAACAAATCCAAAAGTACAATGATATTCAACAGCTAGATGATCACTCCTACTGAGAGAGCTTTTTTCCACCAACACAAGCTATTCTCAGAGTGCAAGAGCCCAGCAGTGATAATATGAAATGGTTGGTTTGTGTTTGATATGCATGGGAGTTAGACTGCTCACTCATTACACCCAGAGGGCCTTGGGACCGATGAATAAGGTCATGACAGAGTTAGAACAGAATAACAACCGAGACAAATTGTTTATGCTTGTTATGAAATCAGGTTGTAAGCATAAAGATGAGTTGTGACTGTCAGAGAATGTGAAAATAGCTCCCTTAAGGCATCGAACAGAAAATGACTGACTAATGCATTTGCACACAAGAAGCACTTTTGTCAGTTTGAGTTGTACAACTTAAGAAAGGCTTAGAGGAGTTTGAAGACTTGCTTCTTGGTGAAAGTAGGTTTTTGGAGTGAGATGATTTCTGCAAATATTTTCAGCACTGTGTATTTTTAGCACAGAAGATCTTGATGACAATCTATTGTCTGTTGTGAAGTTAAAGAAACAAGGCTGTCTCAATGCTAAATACTACTTCAAGCTGTATGCCAGTATTGAGAAAAATACTCTATTTAATACCATACTTGACATCACATCGATATTTTTGGCATCGTTCTGAACTTAACAGATGGACAGCACATCTTAATGGAGATCCCAGTCTGACAGAACATCGTCATTGGGTTGTCTGGGTCCATAAAGCAAATATTTACACAGATAGCTTTACCTTATGATATAAAGAAGGTTTACTACTTCGCTGTTGCATAAATGGGAGCTTTACTGGCTGTTTTAAGTTGCTTTTCCTTTTTTTCTTGTCATAGGGAAAATACAAATAGTGAGAATGAGTGTCTCTGTCATTGCAGTCAATGGGTCTATTTGTATCGATTTTGATGAAAATTAATTATTAATTTCTCTCATATCAATTGTATTGAGACAAATTCAATCTTATCAAGATTTTACTAACCAGGTTGTTGGGGTTTCTTGCTGCTTTTGCAGCCATTCTGTTGTAGATTTGTGTTTTTCTCCTGTGTCATGATTTCTTGAGTCTCAGACAGCTTAACTTTGTAAAGTTGTGGAACACAGAAAGTTTGTGGCTGATGATGAATAGTGATGGTAATATGCCCATATCATGTTCCGTCCACCAAAACTCTTGACACCTTGGTATGAGCTTTTTGTGCTCATATGCTAACTTGCCTTTAGCTTTACCATCACTGACTTGCAGCAAGTCCTTGCGCTTATCCGTATCGTTGTTTAGCTTTATAACTCTTCCTGTTTAGCTAACATATTTAGTGATTTGTGCTACATACTGCACAGTAGATAAACTGTTTGACTAGCTGCAGGCCAAACTAACAACACAGTCCAATCCTCCCACCATGGTGTTCCTACAGTAAGAGCAGGCCAGCAAGGGGATTGAAACAAGGATGGTGACAAACTATTAGATGATTTGAGGATGAAGTTTGTTGTTTCAGGGTGGCAGAAAGGTACCACACTGTTACAGGGGCTAAGCAGGAGCATGTTAGCCTGCAGTCGGATTTTGGATACCAGGGTGCTTAATCATCCTGGGCTTGGTGCTAGAGCTGACAGGTGAGTTATGAGCGGGCGCCACAGGTAGGAACCCCAGTCTTCTCACTGCTCACTGTGACCTTCGCTCTGGCTATAAATAATGAAGCAGCCGTAAGATACTGATTCAGGATAACCAGGCCAGCTCTATCTTGGTTTAGGTTATCTTGATTTTTCTTTTTTTTTTGTGGGCAAGCATGGTAGGGCGAGACCTCAAGGAGCTAAAGCATTTGACAGAGTATCATGGGTGGCACAGATACCTGCACAGTGTTGTGAATACTGTAACTGATCTGTGATACAGTACTTTGAGAAATTATTCAGAGCCATACACTTTTTCACATGTAATCATCCTGCAATTACAAAAAGAAATGTTTTATTTGAATTTTATTTATTTTACTTTAAAATATTACAAATAATTATGTGTACTGGAAAATAATCGGTACATTATGCAACTTTCCCTGGTATCATTCATGCAAACCGATGATTAAAACCATTTTCTTTGTAAATTTTTTACAAAACTTCACAAGAAGTGTGCATTGCTTGACACTTCAATGTCAAGGTGCACCCATTGTTAAAGGCCTAATTTATGGAGTGTACAACTAAATGTTGCTTTCAACAGATTCTCCCACCTGAGCTGTGAATGTTTGCAGCTCCTGTAGAGTCACCTGGAATTATTGCACCAGGCAAAAAGTACTTTCACCTGATGACTTCTGCACCTCTTAGACACTTCTCTGTGAACATTATCACTTGAAAGCCAGCTGTAATAGTTAATAAGCAATTATTCCGTCATTCCATTTCTATTAGGGAGGAGTTAGTTTAATTAAGAGCTTCATTAAGTTAGTTCATTAATTTCCCCCCAGGTGCCGTGGATTCACCGGAGAATTACAAATCAATTCTGCCGCCTATTATTTAATACTAAATGAAACAGTTGGCGAATGAAAGGCCAGATTCGCTTTGGCTTCGTCTTCCAGTCGCAGGTTGTCAGTTATTTTTGAAGATGAGAAGAGGATCTAGAGGATGTTCTTCTGTACGTTTAATTGGAGCAAAATCCCTCGCATGTTACAGTAAAGTAAAGCTTTGAACAGCCTGTTTAACTCCTTCCTGGCCCTTTCCTCATAATTTCACAGAATTTGCTGCATATTGCATCTCAAACCCTGTGCCTGCCCTCCAGCTGTATCCGGTAGCTGTCAGGCTGCCACCTCTCCGAGATGATGTGTGCAGGACGCCATCTATCATTGCCGCGGCATTGCATATCTGCTTTACTTTGACACATCCGAGTGACACACTCACCCATTAATGCCATGGTGTCACCTAGCTTGTTATCACCATAACCGCAGTACGCCGAGTTTCACAAAATGCTGACTGCACGGCGCACAATTAAGTCTCAGGAGTGTGGAATCCTCCTCCTCCTCCTCCTGCTATTTTATATATTTTATTTCGTTCTTTGAACAGATTTTCCGCTACTTAGAGAAAAGTGAAGAGATCGCCCAGCTCTTCAACCTCGAAAAGCTTCGTGATGGATGTGAAATGTTGGAAAGACACCGTAGGACAAAGTGTTGGCTCACACCATCAATCACTCATGCGGAGCAGATGACACAATTTCCCCTCTTTCTCTCTCTCTCTCTCTTTTCTCTCTCTCTGTCTTTCTCATCCAGTCGACGAGTTTATCAGCGCTGCCCAGAATATTTAGCAGAGAAAAGGCCGCACCCGTGGGATCTCATTTGCACAGGTGTCCATCTGGTGGAAGTTGTCTGGGATAATCTCCACATCATGTCACATTTGCATCCGGGCTTCACGAGAAAACAGCGCCCGTATTGTAAGAGACGCCAACGTTCACGGGCCGGTTCAGAGGGGCGAGGGATTTTAAAGCTGATACTGTAGCGAGGAAGTCACATGTGCGATGCTAATCCACAAGGCCGTTAATACGACACAATTATGTAAGGATTTAACATGTTTGTAATTGTTTGTTGGTTCAGCTCAATTTGTGTAACCAGCTTTAGTTGGAAAATTAGCTGTGAGATTTTCGCTAAATACTGCCAATTTGTTTGGTCTTTAAACCAGCGGGGATTTGCTGCAGTCAGCCTCGAGTACTTGTCAACTGTGACAGCCTTATTAGCCTGTTTGGGCGCAGAAAAGGTGCTTTCATTGAATTTATCGATCACCCACAACATTTGCTTCTGATCTCCCTCTTCAAATAGCACAACTTTTACAGTGGGTCGATGTGCCGATTGATTCCTATGTTCCGTTAAGAACTGCTCAAGCGGCAGCTCCGGCCCTCCAACTTTACTCTGGCCTGGAAGAGATGTGATCAGTGTTATTACAAACCTCTCTATAATCACATGAGAAGACTCAGTCAGATTGATTTAGTGTCTTACAACACGTTTTTTCCTAATGAAATGATAACAGATGAGCAAGATGATCAAGGAAAATGAGAAATAGTTGCATCTGCGCTGATGGGGTTTCTGAAATGAACAGTCATCAACAAATGCTTTGGAAATCTGAAATGATTACAACACACAATTTACCAACAAAATTGAATGCTCTACTGGTTCTTCAAAATAAAAGCATTCCAAACTTCATAAATGTCATAAATTGAACATTGTTTTTAAGCACAAAGGCAAGTTCCTGGTGTGAGCCTAATCAAAGTTATTGGACCTTTGTCAACGTACCGCTTGACATAAAGCCAGTGGAAATAGTTTTTTTGTGTTGCTAGACAACACCTTTGCAAAACATTATCTAGAAACACCTCTTTAAATCATCTCTGCTGAATTTGTTGCGGCACAAATACACACACACATCATATTTCCTCAATAACAAACATCTTACCTCACACCTTATTTGTCTGTTCTGCACAGGAACAAAACCATTACATTCCTCCAGCTCTTGTACGTATATTTGATATGAACCATCTACCTCAGCCGCAATATCAAACATTTCTTTCGCTCAGGATGATTCCCAGCTATTATCTTTAGACACAGACAAAGCACGAAGGCTGAGGCGTTACAAGCAATCTCCCATTTTACGCTGCCTCTGCCTCACGTTGTAAATTCTTGTCTTTATGTATATGACCTGAGCAGCTACAGTACATCAGCTGCAGAAGGTAATTTTCTGCTACTGTAGCTGGCTTTACGAAGGGCTAATGCACGAAAACAAAATGCTCTATCAGTTCTCTGGAGCTTTCACTTTGCTAAACATCCTGCTCCACACAGTTAAAACAAACAAATGTGCATTAAGAATGAAAAATTACAATCAAGAAACAGTGCCGTTTATAGAACTCACTAAAACATTAATTAATCTGGAATTGCTTAGATACTGACTTGTTGTTTGAAGGAAATGTACCATCAAAAAACAAGAACAGTTCTTCCTATAGGTGTTTTTACATTTAATGACTCACTGCTCTGAATCAGAGTGAACCTTGCAGCATTTCTACAGCTAACCAAATATGGAGTACTGAAAGCTCTGCTCTGCAGGCCTTTCAGGGCTTCAGTATAATCCCTTTTTCCTCCCTCTAACCGGTTTTTATCACTCTGTCATTCCAGGAACTCCACATACTGCATGAAGGTGTCCATGTCCCTCATAGTGGCAGAGAATGACACAGACCTTTGCTACAACTCCAAAATGAGATTCTTTGAGAAGGCAGAACTGAGCAAATGTAAAAACATCACCTGCCCAGATATCGAGGACTTCATACAGCCGGGGGTGGAACCGAAAATAGTTTGGTACAAGGTAAGAGGTATTTTATTTTAAAGGATCAGTGAAATGCTTTTTTTATTATTCTTTATTTGAATAACTTCAAAGAAATTATTATTTTTAACCTTCCTTTTCTTCTGATTTTCTTGCACTGCCTTCTATCTGTCTATCTCTGCATGTTCCTGGTTTTACGATTTAATGGACACTGGTCTATCTTGTCTGACCAAGACAAACCTACCTAAGGTTAATAAGCTCACTTTACCTTATCACATTTAGCTTCTGAAACTCAAAATGATTAATATACAGCTAAAAGCACATTGATTTGCTACGCAAACACATTTATCTGGCTCTCTGGTTTTAAACCTAATCCTCCTGCTAATGAGGAGTTGTGAGCCCACCGAGTGTAACTGACCCAGCCAGAACCCCTCTGTCCGACAGGCCTCTTTGACAGAGCTGTTAGGTGCAGCTCGCAGACCAATTCATCAAACGTTACTCCGCTGGATAAGATGGCCAAATCGCTTTGCTCTCCTGCAGAAATTAAATTAAAATAGCAGACAATGTCTGTGGGCTCCACACCCTCCAGTTATTGGCTCTCACTTTGCTGGTGGCTGATTAAATTCTGAGAGGCGGACCCGCTGTGCCCCAGTTTTCTTTGCCTCAGGTGGCCCCAAATCTCCGAGCTCTGAGCTGATCCTGAAAGGCTGTACCTGCCTTCCTCTCGCTACCTACATGGTAGCTTGAGCTGAGATGCAGAAGGAGAGTAATTAAATCATTTTTGCTCTTTCGGGCTGTTTTTCATTGTGTGCTGAACCACCTGATGAGTGTTGGCCTGAGTGTTTGTCACTCCCATCTTTCAAGGGGTTAGTTGAGGAAGCAGTGTCCCTAACCACTGAATGACATAAAATATCCCTAAAATATAAAGTTGCTTTATCCTATTACCCATGAATCATAGCTTTCATATAGTAAATGGACCTAACCTGCACAGCTCTTTTCTTTCCAACCACAGTTTATATGTCTACAAACATCCTGACTATTTTACATCAAAAGAAATTCACTGATTAAAGTTTTGTGGCTTATTTGCAATCTCTTTTAATTGTACGGTAAGCAGACAAAATGGCGTAATTTAATTTTAGCTACGGTTAAGTTGGCCAATAAATAGTCAATAATCAATGCAGTTTATCTAATCAAAGCAATGCAAATCTAGCTGTGCCGCACGAACAACTCAAGACTATTTTTTAATCCCAACTGTCTCAGAAGGACGTTTGTACGGCAAATATATCTTGCACAGGTCAGAATCATGTTCTAATATCTACAGTTGTTCTTACAAATAGCCCGTCTTTGAATTAGCTTCTTACTGTCTTGTCAATAAGCTAACGACCGGAAGGCTAATGTAAGCAAAACTTTACTACTGTTGGTGCTCCATTTATCAAACCACACTGCTTCTCACATACAGGGCAAATTTCACAGATGATGTGTTTTTGAATAAAAAACATACCTACAGAAATTAAAGGATACTGGTGAGTCACATCTGATCTGAGAGATGCAGCTAGTTATCTCTGGGTTCTGTGCACAGAAACACACCGTCCTACACACTGTTTCCTCACTTCATCTTTACAGAAGACACCAGCCTTCAAATTCATTTTTTGTCCTTTATTTAATTGGAAATTGTTAGCATGATAGGTTGTTGAGTTGTTATGGAGTTTGACTTATTGTTCCTGTTTTCATTATGATTCTGTGTTGCTTAGTTTTTTTCTGTTTTACCTTAGTTCAGTTCTTATTAGTTTATGACATTTATTTCTTATGTCTAGTTATTCCTTATTACTCTTAGACTCATTTTCTTAGTCCCCTAAATATTGCACCCCCAAAGTCTGACATTACAATCACCAATGCATAGTCTGCAAAGACCTTTAATGAATTTAAACAACTCGGGTTGATTTTAGATATCATGTTAAAGTGGAAGCAATAAAAGGACCCATTCAGAAAAAAAGGGACAGACTCACTATTCTTTAAAAAAAAAAAACAAGTTGGCTTCATTTGTTGCTGAAGATAGCCCACAGTGTTTTTGTGTGGAGAAGGTTTTAACATTTTGTACTACCCGCTGGTTTTGTGGCATGCAGAAACACAAAAGAGCACATAGAGGAAAGTCGTATCTGCTGCCAGAAAGCTGCTGGATGTCAACTCGGATGACGAAGCAAAAATGATCCTAGCAAGTAAAAAGCATCCAATTTTTACTGCATTTAGGCTGTTACCTTCTGGGAGAAGTTTTTGCTACCCAGAACAAAAAAGTATATATAAATATAAGGCAATGTATCTGGCCATTGTCGTATCACTCATTCTGCAATATTTCCTAAATGGGCCACAAAAGTATAAATTCCCTCTATAGTTAAAGTGAGAAGATGTTAATATATATATCTTTTTTGTCAATGATTAAGCAGTAAACAACAAGTCATAGAATGCTTAGATATTAATTATTATTTTGGTAGATATTTAATTGCTTTATTCTCCAATTTGTTCAAATTAAAACAATGTTCTCTTTTCCTTCTGACTCTGGTCATGATGTAAATTTTTAAAAGTACAACTGAAATCAGCGCAGTGACTATAAACCATATTTATCTGAAACGTTTACTTATGTCTGTCATTTGATTTGCAAACAAAAGGATTGCAAGCCAAAGCAGTGGAGACAAACCATAGAGAGAAGGAAGGACACTCTGTTCATCAAGGAAGTGAGAGAAGATGACATTGGGAATTACACCTGTGAAATACCGTTTGGGAACTTTGTTGTTCGGAGGACTACCGAGTTATCAGTCACAGGTAAGAAAATATTCCACATTTCTCCATCTTTTCCCCCTTGAACTATTCCTGCAGCAAACTGAGGCGTATAACAAAAGCATCAGATTGTCTGAAGCTGGGGTGACACACTGGCAGCAGCAGCAGTGAAATCCATTAATTTGTTTCCTCTGATTTGATTTAAACTGTTTTGCTCTGTAAAAAAAATACAGTTTGGCCTCTATTCCTTTCAGTCAACATCGCAGCCTCTTTTGACTTCTCAGCTTTTTTAATTGCTCAGCAGTAGAATCCACTCTGAGCCACTTCAGCACTTTTCCTGAAGGCTGTTGAAATATTTAAGCCTGAATCCGGAGCAGGTGACAGATTGCTTGTCAGGGACTCTGTCACAACCAAGGTTGATGCAAAGCATTTTGGATGACTTCATTACATGCATCTTTTTCTACAAATGTAATGTTTTGCTTTTTGCAAGTGAAGTTTGAAGTTTTTGAAAGATGTCATTTTTTTTTTCATAAGTGTTTATTTTTTTTCTGCTTAGCCAATTGTTTGCCCCGGTTTATAAATATAGTTATTTAAACTTCTATTCACATCCGAAAGTTTTCATGAGTGAAATAGAAACAAGCTAAGGTTAGCCAGGCCTTGCTCTAAACGCCTTCCTCATCAAAGATCCTCAGCAGAGTGCGATGCACACTAACGTTTATTACAAGTGACAGAATAACAAAATATTTTCTCTCCATTGCCAGTTTATTCAAGTACATGTTCTGAATCAGGCCTGTTTTATTGGTTACAAAACAGACATTCTCCACAGCTCAGCCACTCATATACGGCTCCCAGGTAGACAAAAAACTAATGATCACACTGAAGACGTATTTTATGCTATACAAAAACGTGTCAACCAAATTACAATGATTGGTTGGAGCACATGATGAGGTAACCTGTTCTTACATCTATGAGACAGTCATTGGCAGAGTTATATTATCAATTAAGGTTGTTGCTGACATGTGAGTCAAACACTTCTCTAAGAAATGCACCATCAGCAAGACGTCCTATAGTCTAAGTGTAGGACCCACATATGTCATGCCTGCGTGTGTCTGATAAGCATAATGTGCCAAAACATTTATCACTCTGACACTGATTTTACCCAGATATTATTTGCACTTTATTGCAAATTTCAGAGTCACTTTATCCATTGATAGCAAAAGTTATTCATGTTTTAGGTGAAGTGTTGTTAGAAAATCAGCAGCTTTCTAAAACTCATTTAACTAAGTGTTGAGGAAGTGAAAATAGTCTTGTAAAAAAAAAGGGAAAATGCTGCAGCAGCCCACAAATGTGCTGCCGACCTGAACATCTTGCTACATTTTTTATGTCAAAAAACACTTAGAGATAGCTAACAGGTATATATATTTTCATAAATCAACTGAAAACAATTGCAAGGGCTCCTTATGGTTATTGGCCCCTGGAACCTTGGCACTTACCTATGTGGTCCTTTGTCTTTCCTCACTGACAACTTTGTTGCTTTTGTCTTAAAATGCACAAATGATGCATCATAAATGCATTCACATTTAGATTTACGGTATTTCTTGCTGTTTCGTTTAGGTTTTAAAGTGCTTTCCTGTAATTGCTGTATGATTGTACTTTTCTCGGGCCTTTAAGAGGGCCACAATGACGGCCTTGATTCATTTCTCACCGCCCTCAAAATGTCATCGTGGGAGAACAGTCTCAATCTTCCCATCTACCTTTGAGACATCCAGCATTTCAAAACAGGCGGCAAAAGATGATTAATGATAGAGCCACGGCAGTCGAAGCAGCATTTATGATTTTTAAGAAGAAATAATCCTTCAGCCGTCTGTCTCGGTGGGTTTTCTCCCACACTCTCGCCGACTGTGGAAGTAATGTTTTCTCTATGTAGCTTTTTTGATAAACTGTCTAGGATGTAGAATGACTTTGCTAGAAAGATAGACTACAGCGGCTCTAAGTAGCATAGAAAATGGATGGATAAACATTCTAAATTCAGAATGCAAAGTTCTGCTACAAAGCATCAAAGGTAGTAGAGGTTCTCATTGTTCTGAGTGGATGTAGAGACATTATTTATCAGTGGAAAGAAATGCTGGAGCTTATTCTCTTTTTGACAGGTTGTTTTTTTCTTTGCTTGGAAAAATTGCTTGGCTGTAAATTTTAGATTTGCTTTTGACTGAAGATGTTTTCAGTTTTTCTACATTTTCTCTGTGCTAAATACTCATCAGTTTTGATCAGGCTTCTACATCTGTCTGCCGCTTCTGCGTCTTCACACTCAAGACAAATAAGGCCTTTAAAAGAGCGTGATTTTGCCATCGAGGCAGACGACGTTTTCTGATCTCTAATCAGTCACCACATCAGTCCGCAGGCCTTAAGACTTTCAGAAAGCCACTATAAGTCAATCGATGTTACGTGTTTTGATAAATTCACTGGTTTCATTTTGAATCAATGTCTGCGTCTTGTTTTATTAGTTCTTACTTCTGCAGGCAAAACACCCAAGTTTGTCTTAATTTTCTCAATTAATCATGTCAGGAGGCATTGTAGGGTTCAGTTGTTTAGGAAATTGTCAGCCATTTATTTCTGTGATACCCTCAGATAAACAGCCAGTGGAAGTGCAAATGTTACTTCAAAGCTCCACAATAAAGGGAAAAAGAGGTTTGTAAAGCTAAATCATTCACACAGTGCTGTCAGCGCACTTTGATACCTCTGGTAATGATGTGTGGACAAAAACATATTTAATATATTAATATTTTATTGAAGTGGGGCATCTCTCTCTCTCTTTTATTTCTATTTTGGTTAAAAATCTGGTCTGCTCCACTTGGTCACGTCAGATTTGCCCTTAACCTGAGCCATATGCAACTAGAGGTTACTTCCTGTTAAAACCTAGTCTTTCCTTACTGCTGTTGCCACATGCTTCAAAACTGTACTTAGTATTGAAGAAGTTTCTAAAATGAAATACATCCGTTCATCCCCTAGCTTGATCTGTAAGATGTTTTTGACTGTCCACCAACATCTGTAGGCTTCTATAATACAAATACTTAACCATCTAAGGGTGGTCCTACATTTTTAGAGGTAATATTGAGAAATAAACATGTCAAAACTTCTACTTTTCGCTTAACTATATGTGAGCTTTGAAGATCTTTGCTATTCGCCCAGTAGATCCACAACAGACACGTCTCCAAGCTTTGCAGTGGGACAAATGACCAGACTGTATTTGATGCTGAAATCGCAATGAGCTCCGACGCTGCAGAAAACACATTCACATTTTTCAAATTAAATTTTTGACTGTATGAGAGGTGCCCTATTTGATCTGTTAGATTAAAAAAAGGTAGAGAAAGGAGTAGTGAGGGAACACATCTACCCAGCAGAAGCAACTTTATCTGTAGAATAGACTGTCACTGTAGCTAATGAGCTGGGACTGATGCTGTTGACCTGCTTTTCTTATTTTAAATTGCCACATGATGAAGTATGCTTGGCTGCAAGAAAACACTGTTTTGGGTCTATTTTTTGCAGGTGTCAGTATGAAAGCAATCAATTATGCAGTAGAAAATAATAGTGGTTTACTTTGTGCTTTAGCATTGATGTCTGTGATTCTTTGGCAGTTTTTTGGCTTAAAACAATAGTTGATGCATGACTTTTGTAGTCAGCACTTTAAATTTGGATCCTAAAAGCCACTTTCTATCGACTGAGCCACTTTTTTGCATAATATTTTCAAGTCTTTGCCCCTCTTGTGACCTGATGTCAACACGCATTCTTTAGTGATTTAGTTAGAGCAGGTTCATGTTCGGCCATAAAATCTGACTTGACTGACTCTTATCTGCTTTATGTGGAAATATTTCACTTATTAAAAAATTAAACTAAATTAATCTAAAATTTGATTTGTGATCTGAAACATTTAAATGTATCCAATAGGAAACAGCCTTAATTTGAATATTTTTCGCATTGCTGTAAAACTGTTAGAGATCAATTCATGTTGATTTTTTAAAATGAAAAGTGTATTCTGGTCACAGATGACTTGTCAACTGAGCAATAAAGCTTAACAAGAACAAATTTTCATAGCTTTCAAGCAGGTTGGCAAACTGTGCTTCTCTAATTTAAATATATAAACGTTTTTTACGATGCACTGAGATGATTAGAATTTGTTGTAATTACATTTCCCTATTAGCTGGTCAGACACAGGTCAGAGATGTTAATATCAGGCATAAAAGGATAAACTGTTCTTGTGCCAATGTATTAAAATAGCAGTGGAGCTTCTTTCCATTAACAAACAAGGAGCGTTGCTGAAAAAATACCCATATGCTGTTCCTGGTATCATCTATTCTCTTGTTTTGGAGCATAACTTGTTTATTTGTATCAGAAGCTGAGGCTTGTGCTAATTGAACTTTGTCTTTTAAAATAAGCACTAACGAATTAATCTGATTTTGTAGATTTTGAATGCAGATAAATGATCAATGTATTAATGGCATTTACTGTGAGTTAAGACCTACGTGATTTGCTTTGTTAATAATCTTTGAATAAAATCATTACTCACAGTTTGTTAAAATTTGCTTAGATTTGTTAAACACATTTAAAAATGGTTGGAATAAAATTTTTAGTAAATACCTTAAGCCTATTATATAATTTTTATTGTGAAATATTGTATTATTATAATCTCTCCAGCTGAAATGTGAGTAGTTATGTTGAAACCACAGTTTTAGTAATATTTAGGTCCAGATAGTTCCATCCCTGCTCAAGTTTCAACATATTCCACCATAACCACACACTCAGATCTCAGTTCAAACAAAATAGAGCTGAGATGCAGAAAATGAGGCTTTTCTTTCACAGCCAATATCAAAAAGCCTCAGGCTGTGCTGGGCTTTTTCATTTTTCTTCTTCTACTGATGCCCACTAAATTGTATTGTAAATCATTGCACCAAATTGAAGGCCTTCTTGTTAAAGCATGTGGGCTATGAAGTTAAATGTGTTAAAAAATCGTTTATGCCATCTAAGGTTTAACTGGAGGTTTTAAAGGAATAGAAGGATTTGTGAATCTGAGATGTAGCTTTGGGAATCAAAGGAAAATAAAAACACCTGGAGACATTGCAGCAGAAAAATAAAACAAATTATATTAAAACAATAACTTTAGGCATTTGCATTATCTTAATAATTCTTTTTAAACAGCTAAACATAGCTCAAGTATGACCTTTAATTAGTTTTTTTTTAACTCAGTTTAGTTTCATAGCATTGCTCTTCTACACCATACTACATGTCACAATTAAATTGGTGTTTGTGAAATAATTGGCTCCAATAAAGAGAAAATTAATCACTTTATTCTGTTGCGAATCGTATTTTTGATTTTGTTTTTGTGAGGTTGGCATATTTTTAGACTTTTTTTATATGCGGCTTTAATTAGCAAGAAATATGTCAGCAGGAGAAATCTGAAATTTGCTTTCAGGGTGATCAGTGAAATGTTCCCACTCCCTTGGAAGATCATTAACTTTCCCCCACCCCTCTCACTTTTTCTCACGCGGCATTAATTTTTAAGATTCCCGTATACAAGAGTGCTTATTTTCATTAGGGATTAGATATTCAGATTAACAGAAGCCCCCAGGAGATGTGCTCTTGTTTTGTCTGACAGTAGCAGAAGTGGATAAAAGTGGAGCTTATTTAGCTGTAATTGTGTCAAAAATATTTTTATCCTATTTGCAGTAAAGTGCAGTGAAAAAGAATTTGCCTTAATAAAGATTTCAACTTTTGTCACAATTAAATGTTTCTGATTATCAAACAAACTTGCTTTCATTTTGTAAGAATAAAAGCTAGCGTGACTTTTTACAATTAGCTGTGCTACCGTTGGCAACAGCAGTAAATATTGTAAAGAGTTTTCCTATTGGATTTATATCTGGACTTTCACTAGACCACTCAAAAACATTTGCTTTAGTCATTTTAGGCATCTGAGGTGAAAAGTCAAACCACTATACTATCGCCACCATGTTTGACTGATATTACTTTTTTTAATGCTATGTTGGCTTTGTGCCAGATGTAATATGACGCACACCCTCAAAATATTCCACTTTTGTCCAGTTGCAAAACAATTTTCAAAAGTCTTGAGTTTGGTAATCAGAGACAGATGTCAAACGCATCAAATAACTTGTTTAATTAGATTAATCATTCAAAAAACAAGGGAAATGAATAACTGAAATAATCTCTCTTAAAATAGATTTTTAAATTTACTCAAGATAAAATTGGTTTGGCGATCTAAAACTTTCTGCAGTGTCACAACGAGCGTAAACTCAGAAGTGTTCAAATACTTTTTTCAGAGCACTGTGTGTTTTAGACAGTAGATGGATCCTCAGGTCCTACTTCAATTAAATTAAGCTTATCTCTGTCTTCGTTGTGTTTTCTAACACTTGCATGGTTATTTGGTATAACCAGTGGAGATTCATGCCGCCCCGGCAACACAAGCAGCTGTTTCTTTCTCTCAGTGCTTTGACTCTCCACTGTGTCCAGCTGTTTGATGTAACCCTCCTGTTTCACTCTCCCCCCCCCTGTTGTTTGGCAGCCAGTGTTTGTGCTCCCGCAGCATCATTTTTTTTTTTCGGGGCGGTGACTCACCTCTATGTTCGAATCAGTTCAGCAGCGGTAGCGCTGTCTGTATGTCGTGCTGCACACTCAGCATCCTGGTAGGTTTCCACCTGCTTGTGCCATCAAAGGAGCAGCACAAATGAGACGTCGGCATCATAGCCTACAGCTGGGGAGGAAGGAGGTGAAGCAAGAGAGAACATATCCAAGTGTGAAGCATGTGCAGAGCTCGACGTTCAAAGCCCGGAGTGGTTTCTTGGATACTGTAAATCGCTGCTTCAGAGTGTAATTTTGTTGTTTTACTGCATGGTGGGCAAATATGTTTTATTATTTGTACCCAAAGGGAGCTTATGCGTAACTACTTTATATTTAATTCATAAAAAATATATTATTTGGTATAGAGCTCCCTAAAACGTGCCAACCTTCTTCTTTTCCCTTCTGCCTCTCTCCAGGTTTGCCTTGTTTGCTTGTATTTTTTTTTTCAAGATGAAGACAGGTAATTGACATGCTGTTTGCCCAGTTTTCCCTGCAAGTGAACCCCATGGGAATTTTTGTAAAAGAGGGAATTTGTTTGTACTTGGACAGCTTCCACAAAGTCAGATGAGATTGTGTGTCGGATGAGATTGGACTGTTTTTGTGTACGGCGCTCTCTCTTGGCACAATGCTAACAAACCTTTACTAGAGGTTGCATAGAGTTTATTGTCCGGAATATACAAACTAAAAAAAACAACCCAAAAAACAGCATTTATGTCTCTTTTTCCTACCATTTGCATTTCCATCATTTCCATCATCTGATATCTCAGGATGGCACCTGGATGGTTGATAATGGATGTTATTTATTATTTTATTAGTCACAGTGTTTAGCATGTAAACCTACCTTAATTGCATAAGCCGCTTGATACTAAGAGGAAAAAATGTTTATGGACAGTAAAAGCTCCAGCAACATGTGACAATAATGCAGTTTAGACAGGAGGTAAAAACAAAGCCAGCTGTATGCCAGCTGGATCCTCTGCTTGTTTCTTTCTGATTGTGTTGCCTCTATGAAATTAAGGCAAATTTATCTGTAAGGAAGAAAAAAAGGAAAAAATCTGAAGCAGCCTCTCTTTAAAACACTGAACCTTGTTTTAAGTGGGAATTGTCTGGAAGTGTTGCCCTGGAGACAGTGCATTCAACAACCAGGTGAAACCAATTAAGAGAGATGATGATGACTGAACAAATGCTACATAAAGCATAATTTCTTTTTCTGCTTCTTACTATTGAAAAGAATCCTTAAAGAATAGAAAAAGAAGCTTTACAATAATCTTTGTCAATATGTGAGTTAAAAGAATACTGCTTCTAATTATTATCAGTTGAAAACTTTTTCGTGGATTTAGTTAATTAAATGTCCTACTCTCCCTCAGATAAAGGTGATATGTTTTCCTCTGTAACTACAGATATACTTCCATCACAAATGTGCGTAGAGCTCTGTTGATATTCTGATAATCTTGAGAAAACACAATTGTGCAATTTCAGTGTTTCCATTAAATAAGAAATGCAATTAAAATCACACATGAATACATTTAAGTCATTAAACATGCTGCACCATCAGACGCCTTGTACTTCCTGTCGCCATCTTCGTCTTTTCTAGCAGTATAACATCCGGTTGGGAGTCACATGACATGTGTGATGCAAGAAAAGTGTTTCTATTGCAGGTTAGCAAAACACACTAATTTGGATATAACTGATAAACCATCTCATTCAAGGCCAAAATCCTAGCGATACATCCGTTGTTTTTTTTTTTGTTATCTCAACTAGTTAACTGAGCTGACTATCAGTTTAGTTAGTGGTCTGCCTTTTTCTTCTGGGCAGACCAGAAGAAATTCTCTTTAGAATCTGAGAGACGACTGCATGAAAACTCCACCATATTGGCCATTTTTTCAAATCTTCTAAACCCAAACGCCCTGAGACTTTTAAATTTACTTGAATCTGTTTTCTTGCCCTTCCTAAAGCTTACTTTGAATTTCAGTGAGTCCTCCTTACCATGTGTAAATGCCTAAATGCAACAAATTGCTGCTGAAACAATTACCAGTGAGTGTATGTGGCACGCACACAAACACACTGCACCAAGTTACTGTAAGGTGCAGTACGAAGCAACAAAGAGTAACAATCCTCAGCAGAGCATATTTAGAAGCAGGTTTGTGATGAACAAAAATGAGGAATCTTCTTTTTAGGATAAAAAAAACGAATGATGGTGAATTATGACAAGAAATTAACACCATAGTATTGAATTTCTAAACTTGGTGCCACCTTTCCAACAATCTTCCATCACGCATTTTGTCAAATATGTATCAATTAGCTAACTGTGCTTACGAATGCTCCTCTGACACCCCTTACATCTGGGATTGCAAATTAAGATGGCATGTTAGATAATTAATGCCTTCACTTGACTAATTAGCACTTACTTAGTGGCATAGCTGTTGAGATGTGAAACGCAGCTCTGAACTAATGTTAATGTAATCCTACACCGATGGCAAGAAACAAGAGATCAGAGTCATACGCAGGGAATAATAAAAAAAGAAATCTTTATGATGAAGATTTACAGCATTAAATGGAGATAAAAACAATCTGAAGAATCAGCCAGCATATGGACTGAAGCAGAAGTGCTTACTTGATGGGGTGTGTTCATCATTCTCAATGTCTCTTCTGTTGTTGGTGGATTTAAAGTGGTTTAAGATTAATTGCTTCCATCTAAGCCATTAGTGTATGTATTTTACTTTGGAGAGGCTCTTGTCTGCTTGCGCTTGTACTTCCATCTCGGCTAGTAGAAACGCCCCATCAAGGACACTTCAGCCACATGTCAGTCCACTGATCCCAATAGGGAGATAAGGAAGGAACAGCAGATCAGGCTCTTGCATAATTTATAGTGAGCAGAAATCCATTTTCTGGCATAAATTACTTTGATTTTAATTAGTTGCAGATTGGTCTTTTACAAAAGGTGCATTTTAAATCAGTTCAGGGAGAGTCGAGTCCAGGAAGATGAGTGCAAATTGTTTATTTGGTGATAATCACATGTGATCTTAAGATGGGAAGTCAGGCTGTTGTTGTAGGACAAAGCACTGCAAAAAGTTATTCTCCATTGAAGTGTTCAGAGCAATAAATTGGTTTGACATAATATGTAAATCGTATATATTGTGTCGAAAATTAGCTTTTTTCCCCCCACGTTTTCATGTTTCAGATTATCCACAGCCTGACTTTATGTGCAACAGGGATTTCCCCCAAAACCTAATAACTTTTGGCATCCTTGGAAAACATTATTTGCCATCAAGCATTTTATATCTACTTCGATGTAAAATGCTCTCATTTTAATTCAACAAAAAAAAATCTTTATTAATTGAAAAGGGAGATTAAATGTTGTTTATAATTTAATTACTTAATTACTTTACTTTCTTATCTGCTGTCAAATTTTTCATAATCGGTTCATAACATGTTGCTATTTGACATCTCGTGGTTTTCTTCATGTTGTCAGTAATTTTACTGATTTGTTATTTTGACAGGTCAGACAGTAGTTGGACTGAGATGCAGCAGCAGCAGATAAAGAAAAAAGTTATTTATTCAAAATGAACTTACAATTTTATAGTGAGGGTAATCTATTTTTCCCACATGTGATTGGTCTGCATGGTCTTTTCCTTCACATAATAAAGTAGATCCTTAGAATTTTTTTTATTTCTTTTTTAAAACATTTACTCTGGTTATCTTTGACGATCTAACACCTTTCAATGTGACACAAAAACTAAACAGTAGAAATCTATATGGTGGGCAAATTCTTTTCCCAGCACCTTAATCCCTATCGACGCAGAATTTAAAAGCATTATTTTTTATTTTCATTCTCTGTGCTGATAAGACTGCACACTTGTGCAGAGAAAAGTAAAACCTCTTGCAGTTCTTGCTCATTTACAAGCCAACACACACTCCTTATACTGCTCACTCACACATAAAGATACGCCACCATCACACAAACCACCCTCGGCCAGGGAGATTGCTTACCAGCTCTTAGTTCAGTAGCAATGCCCAGTTGGGCCTTGATGTAATAGAAATTGATTGCAGTGCTCCCAGGCCACACTGTCATGACAAGTTATTTTAATGGCACTGAAGCAGGCTTATGCTGAAGTTTAAAAGAAAGAGGCTGGTCACACAATAGTGACTTGGGGCATATTTGTAGCGTTGCCAGGCTTTTACTTATCTGTGGGACAGTACAACGTTTCTCAAGGAAAGAAAAAAAAAACAGAGAAGACAAGATTAAAATGAAAGAAGAAAATTATGTTAGGTGGATGGTTGATGATGGTGACAGTTCCCCAGAGCCATTTTCGGTAAACTGAAGAGCCATCACCTTGAAATTGCCCCCCAATGATTTATGTAAGCCTCAAAAGTTATAATTAGAGGATGATTTGTGCTGCTCACTGTGCACTTAGATGGAAGCTCTACGACCCTACAAATACTGTCCATACAAGCCATATGCGCCACGTTCCCCATTTATCCCAGTAGTAACCTGACAAGCAGGGAGGAAGGAAATTTTCAGCCGAGATGAAATCTGTTGTTTATTGGCCTCACACAGGTAATGGCTGCAACATAAGAACAGTGGCAGAGGGGAAGCTCTGGTTTCGCTCTGCTTCTGTGTGTCCAAGATGGTTGTTCTTTATCTTGTTTTTCCTGCAAGTTAGATACGTCTGTTAATAAGTTTCAAGTTCTTCTGTCGTCTGCTTATCTGAAAATTTGTATTATTTAGCTTACTAAAACAAACCTTTATTGAAATTGTTGAAACCTGTTCACCGCTTTTCCTAATGATCTGTCTGAAAGATACGTCTGAAAACAGTTGGGATTTATTGCATTTTGTTGTGTATCAACAAAATAAGACAGCAGGGTAATGAGGTACAGATTTTTAAAAAAAATGCTAATTCTTTCAAGTGGCACCAGAATCCAGATGATTCGCTGGTATTAGTCAACACTATGGCGGTGGAGAGGTTGGAACTATTTCAACCTGATCTGCTTGTGCCAGATGGAGACGACAAGGGACGGCAACACCAAGCTACTGCTGATCTTTCATGCTGTTTTTGACTGTTTCCATGAATGTTTGCCTCTCCCATAAAATAATAAAACCAGTAATCTGCTTTTGCCATCTCAAATAGTTACTTAGATGAGATGAGATCTTGTTTTTGGGATGATAAATACTTTATTTTGATTAGATAATTTATAGAAAATCTGCAAAAAAAACAAAAACAGTTTTGTTCATGTCCAGCTTGATCTCGGGTGAGCCGTTTTTAAAACAAAAGACTTTACACCAAAGAGTCTCTCAGCGTTTTTACTTCCTAATTTATTTTAAAGTTTAATGACATTTTGAGTTTGACATTTCAGCTATCTGAACCCTTGTAATAAATTCTGAGGGCTCATGCTTGAGCACTTCAACTAATGTGTTTTCCTGGTGTTTGGTCCACAGGCCAATTAAGGCTCTCGGTGTGCCACTCTGGCCAAATCAAAGGCTCAATCAAGGCTCCTGCTTTCTCTGACAGTTAAAGTAGCCAATTAAAATCCTGCACCCAGACTGAAACTGCCATTACCGCCTACCATGACTTATCATTATCACGTATGTGTGGGCCGGATGGAATCAGCAGGCTGCATATTGATGGCGGTGAAAGCCGAATTTGAGGCTGAAGAACTGAGCTTGTCATGATTAACGTTAGCTGGGAATAAAAAAAAAAAAAACAGAAATGCCCAGTCAGATTTGGAGCAAATCGCAAACACTCATACACACTCGAGCCTCAATGTGGTGATTGCTCCTGCCTGTGTCACTGTCCGCTGTGCACAGCGGTGAGCCTCATCACACAGGTCAGCACAGCCAAGGCCTCACTCACACACTGCTTGATCATCTGGACAAGTCTATAAATTAAGTTCACTTTGGAACGTCTGTGAAGGAGTGGCTCAGAGTCGCGAGTGGGAGGAGAGTCGGTCGGTCATTCGCCTGAATCCGATGTCCACGTCGTTGTGATCAATCAGGAGATCTGTGTAAAAAGAAACAAAAACATGCTTTTAGTTCATATCTGGCATGTGCAACCGTTTGTGCTGGATTTAATACATCTCAACTGTGTGTGACAGAAATGGAGCACGTCTAAATTAGAATTGTAATTTCACTAAACTATCTCTGGCATTGCCATCAGGGGCAGACTTATCATCAGTGCTAAGTGCCCCCTTTGGTGGGATTTAAATGTGTGTTGATTCATCTGTCTCCTTGTGTTTGAACTTTTATCATCTGGATGAATGATGATCTTGCTTTAGCACAAATACAGCAAGTGGCCCAAAGTGGACATAATGGCCATGAACATTATCTAATGTTCTCTTTTAAACTGATAAACCTCTATTTCAATAGAAAAATCTAATTATTTTAGCTGCTTTTAATATCTATTGACTGAATACAGTACAATTTGAATATATAATGCATCTTATAACTATTGGAACATCTAAATTCAGCAAAATCAACCCATTTGTTGCTACTAATTATTGCTTAATCTCTATTTAGCTTTTTTAGCCAATGGATTTTTCTACTGATTTGAAATATTTAGCTTTAATTGTCTGAAAAATTGCCACAAAAATAGATTCTGTTCATACACTGAGAAATGTATACTTTACAAGTGTCTTGAAATGTGAATGCAGTTATGAATTTGTTTCACTTCAAAACAGGAAAGATAAAGGAATGTGTGACTTTTACAGGGTAGACATAATCTACAGCCATAATAGTAAAGGGGAAAAAATAAAAATAAAACAACCAGAACTGTGACAAGCAAGGCTGTATGATGACCCAGGTTTATCTTTCTACCAAGCACAGCGAGGAGGCAAGCAATCTTATGAGCTCACTGTCAGAAAACTGCAGGAAAGAGTTGCATCTCCATAGCAACCATTAGACCCTTTCTACATGCCCAGCGATTATTTGGAAAGCATGCCAGAAAAAAAACAAAGAAAAAAAACTTTTTCTGTCCTTTGATCACAGTTTTAAAACTGTTGCTTGCTGAACTCCACTGAGATTTTCATTGGAGCTAAAATACATTTTCTATATACAAAAGTAGTGTGTAAAACAAATATTAGTTTTAACTGCTGTTAATCACGCCTATTCGTCATCATGATAAGTGGCATAATGTAACAAGGTCAAAACAATAAAGTTTAAAGTTGCCTCTGGCTGGAATATAATCAGAGTTAAAGTCAGGAGGTTAATGTGTTTGATTCACAACTTTGGATTTGTACATTTGTTCAGTCTGGGTCTGACATGACGGCCTTTTTGACACAAAGCGATTTTTCATATTTATGCATTTAGATTTAATATGCTGGAGCTCTGCCAGAAGGAGCTTTTTCATGGAACACAATTTAAATCATTCAAATTACTTTTTTTATTATTATTTGATGATTTAAAGCATAGATAGATGAAGATCACAAGTCCTTAACAACTAGCAATGTTTCTTTCTCCAAATTATTTGGAATTACAAATGTGTAAATACAAAAATCTAAGAAGACGTCTTACAGTTAGACATATTTTGAATAGTACTAGTCTTTTGTACAGTCTGAGGTGATCTGGCAACAAGTATACAGCAATTAGAATAATATTTCTACATACAGTACAACAAACACTGAATCTGTCTCAATTAGGATGTTTCAGAGCTAAAATGCAGCCGCTGAACTAGAACACATATTTGTCATTGTAGAAAAGAAACACAAAGTTTGAGCTAACAAGATGACTTATACTAAAACAACAGAAATATTAACTGTTAAATATTCTTCCTTTTCTAACAAGACAGTATGACACAATAACAAGAAAGGATGTTCTCATTATGAGGAAAACATGGTTTGTTTTTTTTGTTCCTGTAAAATTTATGCTGCACTATTCTATACTAATTGGTCTGGGAGGCTGATGCATAATTCTACTGGGTAACATGTTTTCTGCAGAACGTCTTCTATGCGTTATGGGAAAGTAATCTGAAAAGACAGAAATATGGGATGAAAAATATTTTTGTCTTTGGTATTAAGCGGTTTTCTACAAATTGCATGTTATTGGTTCGGTTACTTGTTCTTTTTCGCTGCTGTAAAGACACAAATAATATTTTTTCTGTGATAAGACTAACATGATTCTTGTAATGGCCATCAACTTGAATGTTGAGTTTTGAATGTTGTTGCTTGTTTTTCATAAAGAAGTTTTATAAAGTATATGTTTTGACATAAATGATGATGTAATTTCAGGAACCTAACCTAAACTGATGAATAACCTTTAATATTTTATAGTGAGACTGTTCTTCTGTGAAATATCTTTCATTTTGATTAATAAGCAGATTCAAAAAATACATAGTTTAGAAGTCCTACAGCCCTTCACTGCTGAAATGTTCACTACCTTCAATTAAAAAAAAAGCCCAGTACCTTTAATCCCTGCTTCTTGTTCTGCAGAGACAATGGAATCATCACAGTTTGCACAAACCAGCAATATAGGGCACAACAATGGCAGCGCTCCCCTTCGCGGCACCTGGCACCAACCACTGACCTGTTTAAACAGCTGGAACGCTTGGCACCGTCGGCCTCCGGAGGTTTGCAGGGCCACTGGCAAAAGGGTTGAGAGGAAGGAAGAAGGGGAAGCAGCGGAGGGGCGGGAGGGACGACCGTCATGGCATCGCTCAGCAATAGGGGGCCAGTGTGCACAAATGGCACCAAGCAGGAAATTAAACCGGCCACTGGCAACAAGCTGGGGAAGAGGTTGAAATAGAGCTAAAAGCAAACAGACAGGTTTTATTAACTTCTGGCCAGCTTTAGGCGGTCCGTTCAGTTGTTGCAAGAAACAAATGGGAAGTCGGGGCATATAATTGATTGTTGACAACTTAGAAGTCTGTTTCTTTATTTTAAAAAAAAAAGTGGACGGTGTTGGTGTTGGGTCTGTGTGTTGAGGGCGTAGGAGGTTACTGACTTACACAAAGGAGCACTTAGCAGCTCGTAGCAGGGGTTGAACTGGTTGGCTGGACATGTGGAAGGACAATGTTGTAGAGTAGCATGATTCACCACAATCAGGAGGAATTAAAGTGTTCAAATATTGAGACGCAGTTATTCTGCACACAGGAAACAGATATGTGCTCTTCAGGACGTATGTGGAGACATTTTTTTACTCCGTCTTGTGGTTTACGTGTTTGCGATTCAATGTCAAGTTTGGTTTCAACTACGAGGAAAAAAACTAACTCAGCTCTTTCACTTGCTGGCATTTCACTCTAGTGTTAAATAATTAATCCATAGTCACTTTCAGTTCACAGTTCCACCTTAAAAACATAACCAGGAACCCCATTATGAGATTTTGTCCTTTTTACATTAAGGACGATATGCCACTAAATAGCATGCTGACTTCCTGGAGGTGTTAAACAATCCCGTATAAAAAATGAGTTTAAACTCAGAGCTGCCTGACAACCTGAACTGAATCTTTCCATTTTACTCCCACCCTTGCTGACTAGTGTCTTGCAATTATCTTGTGCTAAAGTCCAGTAAACTAAGTAAACACACCAAGGAGGGAGATCGGAGAATGCGATAGGTGCCAAGTGCTCGGCTAACTAACACTGCATAGATTATCAGGAACCAGTCGGCTGCATTAGTCATATTTCACAAAGCTGTGAGGATATTATTTGATAAGAACTCGGTGTGCAGCATTTAGGTGCTCAAGGCAGCTGCATATTTATCAGGCTCTCTGTTAAAAACCGAATAATGAGTTGCCCTGAATCAGTCGAGGCTCAATAGGTTACACCGGGACAAGCAAGTTTTGGTTGCTTCTCTGAAAATAATGTCACGGCTCCTCTAATAAACCGGCCTCCTCTCTCTTTTATGCACCGGCGGATTCTTTTGTCGCTTTGTTCCGATCTGAGAGCTCGCATTTCATTATTTATGCAAGTTTTTAAGCACAGTGTTTTCTCTCAGGCATGTCGTAGGCAGGTGTGATGAATCATGCACAAAAGCTATGCTGCGTTTAATGTTCCCAAGATTTGCTCGGGCCGGCCTGCAGATCGTTACTCTGATCTCTGCTCGGGCTATTATACCAATATCGCTCATGTACATCTCGCAACTATTGCATCACTACAGTTAAACGTGCCCTGAGGCTCGACATGAATTTTATGCATTGGTCACTAACGCATAAGTGGTCGATGGATTGCTGCAATCAAAGCTTAAATTGCCCCAAGAAAAATGTTGAATGAAGGAAACACTTAAGGTTTTTCTTCCCCAATCAGCTGGATGTCGGCTTGGTGTTTTATTGCGCGCTGTCATGTATCTTCTCTTAATTAATTAGTGTTAACTTTTCCAAACTATAAATTCTTTCTTGTAAAAAGAACCTTGTAAAGATTCAGGTGGGCTCGGCAGTGGATTAAAATGAGGAATAGCACAACTTCTTCCCTGTCAAAATCTCAATTTTCTCTTTGTAAAATGTAGTCTTGCATTTGCAAGGAGGAGTAAATCTGTCTGGAAACTGAGTTTGTATTTTGCAGTTATAATACGTTCTGCTGGGCACAAAATTATATTTGGGCACATTTTATTTGTGCTGGGAAGTTATGAGTTTAGATATAAACTTCAAGTTAACTCTGTGACAGAAAGGAATGTGTCTTTTAGGAAATTCTTCTGTTTTGATATTTTGAATTTATGTAATATTTGGGACTTTATGAATTTTATAGATCAGCACAATGTAGTGCATAGTTACTAGAGAGAATTATTCTAAATATATAGCATAATAGTTTATAACAAAGCATTTTTTATGTTGGAAAGTCCAGATCTAACTCCATTTGAGAATTTGTAGGAAAACTTGAAATGTTAGCGATTGCTTCGTCACATGAGCCCGAGTTAGAGAGTTATATAAATCCTGCATAAATTTTCTGTTTAGCATAACATCCAGCTACATAATGCATTGTAAATAAGAAAAGCCGCCCTCTCTACAGATGAGATCTGCGAGATGAGGGATATGCCGAGCTACACGATGATGTTTGATTTTGTCCTTGGTAGCGGGACTGCAACACTAAAAGAAACGTTTTTCGCGCTGGAGGAAGTAACTTGTGAAATCTTAATTAAAAGATTGTATCAGGCAGACTTTGCTTATGGAAAATAGGGAAATAATGGACTTAAAAGACAAGTTTTTACAGACGAGGAAGAGAAATAATTTACTCTGCAAATACAGCGGGAATCAGAGAGAACTTATTTGCTGCGGGTGGAGAACTGGCGTTTTTTAATATCCACAGCAGGGAAATTTCATACAGGCACTGCTGGGGCTGCAGAATGTCGTTTTGTGCAGGATCCTTCATCTCCTACATTTTTCTTTGCTGTTTGTCACATTTTTACTCCTCATCATGGGACGAGCAAGTCATAAGAAATCCAATCATGATTAATTGGCATACAGATTTGCAACGTTGTGTCACTTTATTTGTAATGTTGACGTAAGCCTGACTTCTGCAGTAAGTCTTAACGAGAAATCGCTGTTGAAAAGTCAGAGAAAACCCCCAAAATACCAGAAAGTGACCCACAAAACATCCTGTTTTAGACTGAAAACATGAAATGGAGAGGAACTATGGAATGTAATCCAATTGTTAAAACTCACTATTGTTTAAACGCAGTTGTTCCTCGGTTCATTGTCATGAGCATGTTTATCAGAAAAACTAAATTCTTCTTTGTACTTTATAGTTGACCTTGCTCAAGATAAGCAACTCATAATTACAAAGGTATTGCTTGTCAAGTATGTAGATTTAAAGCTAAGATAAACATAAAGCAGAGCTTGCTGAAAACGCAGTAAATGGGCTGAAAGTGTATGAGTCAATAGTTCATTTTCCTTGACTCTGCTGTATATAAAAAAATAGCATGTGTTAGCGGAAGAGAAATCAGTTTTATACATTTAAAAAAAAGAAAAACTTGTTTGGCCCATTAACAGTTCATCATATTGTTTTATATATGTATTTATAAATATAAGCTCTTTCATAAATGTCCTTGTGTTATTTCTATTTTCTGTTTTGATTCTAGCAGAAGCCACTGCTCTGTTTCTGAGCCTTTCTTAAAAGTTTATCTTCACTTATACGTGATCTTTTTTGTCGTCTTCGAATGGCTCAGATATTATGGGACACGCAACACAGAAAAGTTTTGGATTTGTGATGAATAATTTTAATATTGACATCAAAAGTTAAGAAGGCTTTTGTCAAGTTACGCCTTACTTTTCCAACTGTGGGTGTGATTCATGAGGAAATGACTGATTTAATCGATACAGCATTAATCATCTTGATAGTCTGATAACCTATCTGCTGCCTGTCATTCTGCGTCAAGGCCAGATGCCCTTTGTGTCCGTTTGAAGCCAGGTGTTCCCACAGTGGATGTGTGACCCTGAAGGACACTTAGCATGTTGTGTGTGACCATAAAACTTTGTTGACCCCATCAAAGACTAGCAAGCTTTTCTTCTTTCCAGACATCCAACAGAGTTGCAAATAACGTAAACATGCCTAGAAGTTAATATTAAAGTTAATATTTCCCCCCGTAATTGTGTAATACATGTTACACAAGTTTGCATTTGTAGTGTTGCAGACACTTTAAAAGCTTTCACTTGTAGTTTGTACCTAATCTACTCTGTTTCAGCCTCCGTCATGCAGTGAGCCCAGCTGTGAGTCTACACTCAAACACATCCCATGATGCCCAAAAGGCATCTTAGCGTTGATGGCACCCAGTAGATCTTCGTTCTCGCCTTCGAATCTGATGTTTGTATTTTTCTCAGCTCTCATTCCTGTTTAAACTATCTGCAACGTCTGGGAAAGTCTGGTTGGAAGGCTTCTAGGTTACTTCCCGAAGGCATATTTGTTTACCTACAGTAATATGTACAGGTTTGTTTGAAACCCTTGAAATGTCAAGATATACAGCCATAGTTGAGATATTCCTTTTAACATTTTTGTAAAACCATTTCACAGCTTTCAAATAAAACAGGAAAGTAACTCCAGTAAAAAAGTTATACCTATACTTTGCGGTTTTACATTTTTTATGGCGTTTCGTTGGCTCATTGCGATTTTCCACTGCTAGTGCATTTTTAAATGCCATTTTAATAATTTCCTAGTTGTGCTACAGTGCTAATGCTAGCTTATCAGAAAACATAACACAGGTGCCTGTCATAATTTATCTGTGCCAAGTTGTTTTTTTTTTTATCATGGTGAATGTTTACTGCACCTTAAGTTTTCATCTGCGTCACTTTCAAACATACGTCTCATTATAACACACCCCAGTGTGAACCATACCCGCCATTTTTAGTAATTATGTGGAGTGTCTTTCCACTGGAGAGTGTCTTCGCCCCTGCTATTCCCAACGCTTGCACTTATGTGATTTATATGATTTCCCCAGAATATATTGCCCTATCCTGTGGGCCCTCTCATATTCAATTGTTTTGATGGATCTTCTGAAACAACACCCTTTTCAATAAGAAAATATCCTCTTATTATGTTCTGCTTCTGCAGTTTCTATATTTATATTTTTTTCAACAACTGTCCTCGGAGAGGCTCGCCTCGTCATTTCTACGCGGTTCATTTTTATCCAGCAGTTCATTTTATTTTTTGGCGCCTGCGAAAATCACAATTTGAGCTTGGAGAGTCCTCTGGAGCATCTGTGTTATTTTTAACAAGCAGTATACTGTTTCAGCTGAAAGATTTATCTATTATATATTAAATATCTGTCATCTGAAAGGTTGCAACTCAGCAAAACACAACAGAGGTTAGCGGACCTCTGTTGTGTTAGCTTCAAATATGTACTGAAAAATACAAGACAGAATTCGATAGGAATAGGTACCAGATATGACCAGTTTTTGTGTGAATTTCTTTGGATCATAAAACATTCAGCTCAAAGGTTTCTTTGCAGATTTTGGCAACCATAGTCCATAAGCAAGATTTATAGAGAATAGACTGGATTGCTATTTTTAGTATTTTGGAAAGATTTTCTCCAATTAGCTACCTTTAATATTAATATTTTTGCAGCCTTCTCCTGAATGATACCTTTTTTCAATGAGTTTCATGATATATAACTCCTAACTAGAACTTTCAGCTAAAAGAAAAGCTACCGGAGAATTTGGAAAATGCTTTTGAATTTATTTGAGGTTTACTGGTTTCGTAATATAAGACCCAATAAGACTGCAAAGTGAAATGAAACGCACTTCAACAGTTTTATTTTAAGGATATACATGCTCATGCAACCATGAAAACATTTCTTTTCTAGAGTGTTGTCACTTGATCTCTGCTGTACGTCTTGCTGCACAGTCCATAGATTGCATAGTTCATGTTGCAACACCCCACCACTGAGCCCATCTGTGTAACTGCCTGAAGAACAGTATCCACTCCATCAGGGACTGTGTTAATTCTGACTCTGCTTCATTTCACCTGCAGCCCTCAAGCAGATGTTTCGGGGCAACAGCTGAACGTCATTTTTACCACAGCTCTGAAATTAAAAAACTCCCACACAGAAACATCCGCGGCAGCGACACCCTCCTCATTCACAGAGGCATGTTTACCAGGCAAGAGGTAACTTTGTCCTGCCGTCACGTCGTGTGAAGCTGCTTTCGCTGAAGGAAAAAAGTCTCCGGCTTCCATACGGCAGTGGAAGCACTTCTGGCTTAGCTGAGGTCACATTAACTATTTATAGCTGTATTTTCCACACGGTTGACCTCTTTATTAGGCCATGAAAAAAGACAGGTGCACAATAATACTTTGCAAGTACTTTACTGCCTCTCAAAATTTTATGGACTTCCAGATGCAACATAGTAAATACAGGATGTAGTTTCTTGTGCTAAGTAGTTAACTCCAGCAGTTCACAAAGGCATTGCTCCTTGATAGCATCCATTCATCTCTCCTGTAAGGAAACTCTGTTTCTTTTCCAAAACTCTAACATCCCCTGACAGCTGCAGGGCTGTAAAGTTCCTTTCAGCTTCAGGCCAGTCTGCAGACAATCATCCCAACTCCTCCTGTATTTCAGACTTCTAACTTTTCCCTTAAGTGGTGTATCTGCTCAAGTGTTTGGTCTTAGTCGGAATCGTAACTCGTTTTTTAAAGGTAGCTTGTTTATTCACAGTAATAAGTGGGAAGTTTTGAATTGTGGTCATGCAAAACCAGAGTTTGCAACTTTTCAACTCCATGTAAAGGTAGATCAGTGCATGATGCATTTCAGTCATGTTTCTCTATGGATTGACACCACATCGCCACATTTAAATTGTGAAATTACGCCTGCGTTCAGGATGAAAACTCACAAAAGACAAAAAAAAGGCTAATTTCTTGCCTCAATTACACACACTGCATAAAAGCCAATAGCAAAAGCCAAAGGAGAAAACAGTTTTGCGAAACCCTGCCTCCAGGATGTTCACTGAATCATTCTGCTCTGCAAAAACAAAATACAAAAATCTTTTTAACTGGCTTTTTCTAAAACATTTTAGAATTATGATTTATTCTTACCCCTGCATAATTCCATTTTCAAATTTTTTAAGTCGATAAGCGATTAACATGAAGTATTGTTTATTTTCATCACAAAACAAATATGTTTTCCAACAAAACATGTTTTGATTTTACATTTTCTGCTGAAAAATTTCCATGACGCCGTGAAGACAATAGCTTGAAAAGTCTTGAAGGTTTTCATTTATCCTTTCATGAACACTTGATGAAAGTTTTCTTGATTCTTTGTTGAACTCTTTTGAGAGACAACTTGAGGTAAACAGAAGGATTTGCTCTGAGTGCAAAAATGTACAAGTGAAAATAAAAACTTTTAGGAGCAGGAAGGTCTGAAAAGGAGAAGTGCTTTAAAAGTGTTGCAGAGCAGAATTCAGAGCAGAGCGATTCTACCTCTTGATAACTCCAGGCAATAAGTTCAGATGGATTAAAGTATTTGCCTTAATCTGAGTAGATTTTTTTATGAATTTCAGAATGATTGTTATCAGAATTTGCTTAAATTAAGGATCCAACCTCATATGTTAACGCCAAAACAGCAACTCAGAAACGTAATTTATGCTACATAGAGTGATTGTGTTTAATTTACTTAATATTGATCATTTTGTAAAAATAATATATATTTTATTATTTAGCGGTTAACATTACAATAGCTCCTATATTTTATCTTTAATGGAACTATTTAATTCTCTTTAACATGTTTTATGGACTTAAAATATGTATACAGCATTAGAGCAGAAATTAGTTTTTTACAGAACAAAACAGCATATAACCCCACATGCAAGCTACTTTTGACCTAGTTTCATGTTGTAATGGCATGTTATGAATGTAATAGTGGAGTAAGGTGAGCGAACCCCCTCATTCAAGTCGAACTTATTCATATTTTCCTCTATTTATTCATACTTCTCCAAGTAAGAAGAAGATTCTTTATGAACATCTGGAAGGCACTGATCTGTTCTGCTTCGTACCGAATCTCGATCCAGTCAGGAAGCTTTGGGACGTGTTGAAAAAGAGGTGCTGAGCGATGCTACAACGAGCAAAATCTCTGACAAACGCTTTTCTACCATCTTGTTGAGTCTACGCGAACCTGGATGATGAGCAAAAACCACGTTTAGCTGCATTTTCCGCACAGTCCCAATTCTTCTGATTAGGAAAAGAAAAAAAAAGATTTCTGATAGTCGAAGCTCCAACATGGTCGGCTTGAGGAGGAGAGAAAAGATTTTTCCTCTGCATCATCTGTGACTAACAAGGTTTGCCTCTCAAGTTGCTTGAAAACGGCTTTCATTTATTTGCTGCAGTGGAAATATGCAGTGAGTGCACTGCATCGTTTCTTTAATGATCTCGAACTCGCAGACATACACACACACACACACACACACACACATATGCTTTCCCCTCTTAATCTATGTCTGCTGAAGTGGTCTTTAATGAGGTGTGAACAGAGGACCACAACCCTCTCCCTTCCTCCCTCCCTCCTCTCCCACTATTTCATCTTCCTTCCATCTCAGCCCTGAGAGGCGACTGAACCAGACAGACAGAGCTACAAAGACGCACAGCGAGCGGCGCATCGACAGGCGCGGGGAGAAAAGGTGACGGCGGAGTTAATGGGAGAGAACAAGGTCTCCCTTTTTTCTGTTGCATTACTCCGTCCCTCCATCCATCATCATGTGATCACAGCCAGAGTGGATCACAGGCCCTGCGAGGGACACTTTAAAGCTGTTCTCTCAGGCAGCGACCGACTTCAGGCGTTTTTTTTTTCTCCAGTGTGTGGGATTGTGCGCGTCTGAATGCGATTTTGCCGTTTGCACGTTGGGGAGCAGGTCAGACTGGATGTGCTCTGGCCCCCCCAGCGAGAAACCTGCTCACTCCCACTCATAATAACCCCACCCACCCACAGCGCTCTGGTTTTGTTGCGGAAGACCAGCCAGCTTTGCTGGCGCGTCTTGAATTCGTCTCTCTTGTGTGCGGATGTGAGCTTACATGCCTTCCAGCTTGATGGGATCCGACTGACTAACGCGTCAGCCACATGCCCTTGATTTGGATGAAGGGCAGGATTTTTATTAGAGTTAAACAGCCTTCTCCTACTTTGTTACCTTTAGTTTCCAAATGAAGCCGTGCCTGCCAAGAACCAACCATCGGAGCTTGTTAAAAAACACACCACAACTTTGATTACCTTCCAGGGTTGGGATTTCACCTTCAACTCATGGAGCGAACTCTGGAAATCCAATCTAGCCTCCATATTAGAATTGAAGGGAGTCTCTGCAGAGTATTTGTAATATGTCTCAGGGCATGACTGTTGTTATAAAACAACGAGAGGCCTTACTCTGCTCAGTTTTAATCGGAATAGACAGAGCAAATGTGATGACACACTTTTTTAACTTGGATTCGGAAAATCTGTCCTGTCCAGAGACGATGAAACCCTGAAGCTGGGTACAGGGTCTCAAATGAAACAAAAAAAAAGAAAATGATAAATGTTTTGGTGGATTTTGAATAGATTTTTTTCACTCAGCTAATTCTGCTTCATTCAATCCAATCAGATATTTTTGTCCAATCGGTGCATCACATTTGTAGTTTAAACTGTTTCATAAAACATTTGAATGAACACTCAAATATTTATTTATAATTTTATTCAGAATGACTTTAAATTTTTATTAATTGTACATAAAATTATTTATGTGCTTCATAAATTATTGACACTCAAATATCGAATTCATTTATTTGCCAGTCAGAGTATAATGTTGGGAATCAAACTTGAGGTTGCTCCCATTTCCCAATTTCCACGGCTGTATGTAAATAAACCTGGTTCTGACTAAATCACTCCATTTCCCACACTCAGATTCTACCATGTCATCATTTACTACAGAAAAATACATTTAGACCAGCAAAGTTTGTGAAAATTGTACTAGACCCTGAAACTCTGCATTTCAAAGGGGTATATTTTTCACTTGCTACTGATAATATATGTTTTGGGTTGTGGATTTTTTTGGGGGATTTTTTTGCGTTGGTTACAAGGGATTTAAAAGCTTTTGTCGTAGGGGAACAAACCACACACAAACGTGGTAATACAAATGCTAGTTCAGCTTAAACGATGGATTCAGAAAAATGAAAACCGTAGTTAGCTTTCCTTGCGAAATTGAAAAAAACTGAAATCTAGTGGTATTCTACTGATGCCGAATTAAAAACTACATAACTACCAAACAGAAACACAGTTCTAGTTAAAACAACAACATTCTCTCCACTTTCCTCAATCTAAGTGCCCATGTAGTTTCTCAGCTGCTGTCTAATTAGCATGTGCATTTGAAAGGGAAATGTTTGAAAGCAGCTGTGATCCACTTCTTAACTTCTCTTGAGTTTTTATTAGCTATAAAGCCACATCTTCACCAAATGTTTTCAGTCTAGCACAATGTAACTAGCGCTTCATTTGTATTGCATCCAAGTCCAGGCCATAGCATCATCACTCACACAAGGAGAGAATTGGATTAATGCTGAGTAGTGCTGCCGCTGCTTTGGACTTTGATGTTTAACGCTTTGAATTGCTAATTCAGAATCCTTGTAATTTATCCCCTTTTGTCCTTCCACTGTTTAAATATAATATTTTATTTGTTCTCGTTTTAATGCGGGCCTTAATGTGGTCTTTAATGAATAAATCATACTCCTACAGTCCACTGGGGGAGAACGAAGAGGTTTTTTTTTTTAATGTGTGCTCCATTCTGCTTGCCTTTTCACAGCTCCCGTGACAGACCAGGCGCCAAAAATCCTGTTTCCCTCAGAGAGCCAAACGAGCATCATAGAGACGGCACTAGGTAAGGAAACATGTTGCATTCCCCCACAGTGATCGCCTGCTTTTTGTTTGTCGCTGGAGTTCGCCTTGTCTGTTCATCACAAAGGAAAGTTCTTCCAAAAGTAGTTTCCGTTCTACTTAACTTGTGGTTTCGTTTTAAGAGATGTGCGTTCAGGGACGACTTGCTTGTGTCAAGTGATTCATCACATATTGTGCAATTTTGCTTTTTTGTTTCTTCGGTGTGCTTAAAATAGTAATGGGCATTTCTGTGTTAAGCAGTTGCACTACTGTGCAAATGTAGTCTTAACCCTTTTTTCACATTTTGTCACGTTATAAGCCAAAATGTCAGCGTATTTTACTGGGATTTTCATTTGATTGACAATTGTGATGTTGAAAAAATAATGTTTTCTGCTTGTAAAGTACTCAACTTCACAATTATTCATTACTTTGTGTCGATCTGTCACATGAAATCTCGATCAAACACATCGAAGTTTGTAACTGTAAATTCTAAAAATTATTCTGTGAATAATTTTGCGTGTTACTATAACTGCATCACTTCCTGCTGCTTTTTTTACCAACCTTCTTTCTCAGCTCCATATGTTGGACATTATTGGCTCCAACCCAGTACAGTGGGGGCCAGAGGGAAGTGAACTTTTAATTGTTTTGAAACCAAGGCTTTCCTTGAGCTGTCACAGATATACTTGCTTCATTTTTGTAATTTATGGAGCTCAGGTTTTCTTGCAGAGCTGCAAAGATCTGACTGGAACTAACCACGCAGAGCTCGGCTGAAGGTTTTCAATTAGTGTTCTTTACTTTGTCGCTCTTTTGTGAATGGACCTTGAGTGTTCTGCAGGAGAGGTGGGAGAAGAAGCAGCATGAGTCATGGATCACATCTTATTATGAAAAGCAGTGATTCAGTGCATGTGAGAGAAATATCTCCTTCAGTGTCCCTTCTCTCTGTTCAATCTCCTTCTTATGTGTTTTGTCTACTTTGAGCACAGCACACGGAGGTTGTGTTTTCTGGACTGGAATAAGTGAATACATAGTCTCTTCGTGTAAACATCAAGCTGATAATACGAGCAATATTTCAAGTAATTACCTCACGTACTTCCTCGTGCGGCGGCTGTGTCGGTTCTCCAGCACGCGCTCGTCATTTGCCTCACCAGTTTGCATCCAGCGGCTGGATCGTGGGGGAATCCGAGCTCTGCGCCTTATTGGACAGAAGCGCAGCTGTTGCCGGATGGGAAAATGGGTCATGATGGAGGCTTCCTTTGAAGTAAATTTGTCACGGGCTATGAACACAATGGGCTTGTGGAGGTAAAAGGTGGCAATCAGAAAATAGGCGCAAATCATTGTGGCTTTTAAGTGATGATGGATAAAAGCCTTTCTGGCTGTTTTCATCTGATTAAGTTTTCATAGAGGGATGATGGGGGGGGATTTTCAAACCCCATTACCTGATAGCTGTGATAACAGGCTATAATACATAAAAGACATATGTTGATGTTTTACCTCTGCTGTTTCTTGTTCTTTTTTTTCACCTCAGTCACTTAAATTTACTCATTCATTTTGATATTTTTTGTGTGTGTTTATGTCCAGAATTGTTGATTCTTTATTTGTTTTTTTTCCAGTCCAAAGTCTATGTTCTGGCTGTTAGATGTTTTTTATTACACCCAACAAGAATTGATTGGATTCCCTCCTGTTCAAAACAAGGTCAAATATACATATATACTGTACATTATCACAAAAGTGAAGACACCCCTCACATCTTTTCATGGAAAAAAAGAAGACAGACATGTTGATACGTTGGAAAGTAGTCCGTTTTTTTCTTCTTCTGTCTGTTCTTTGCTATGAGGTGCCATGTTGAACTCCCTGTGACCAGTATGAGAGCATGTGAGAGTGATAACAGCACATTTAACACACCTGCTTCCCGTTCACACCTGAGACCCTGCAGCGCTGAGTCATATGACACCAGGGAGGGAAAAATGACTTTTCCTGCTCGGTTCTGTTCCCAGTGGCTTAGACATTAATGGCTGTGTTGAGGTATTTTGAGGGGACAGCATATTTACACTGCTTTTCATGCTGTACACTGACTATTCCACCATGTGCAGTCTTGTCCCATAAAAATACTTACTAAAATACTTACAAAAATGTGAGAGGTGTTCTGTAAAGGTGCAAAAAAACAGAAACAAGAAACTGCTAATATTTGGAGAAATCACTTCATTGTAGAGAACATATATGCTACATGGAAAGTTTCACGTAAACTTTAAGCACCTCTGTTAACATTTTAGTGTTAGACATCAATGACTGGGAACTCTGGGAAATGGAGTCTCTGAAAAGTTTTGAATGTTTTCTTGAAACTGAATGCTTTCTGGTTTATTCTGGTTTATCTATGCAGCACGTTAACATTCTCCTCTCCATGAAATCTGATGAAATCCAAAGACCCAAATGTCAGCTAATTAGACGGGAGAAGAAAATAAAACGGGGGACAAGAAAGGCAAGCATTGAAGGTGTTTTGGAAGAATAGAACAGAGGAATGGATCTGCGTGTGGGCAATTAATCAGCGCACACCGTTCATCCCTGCCCTCCTTCACGTTTCCTCTCACGTCTAATTGATCAAATTTAAAGCGTATGATTAAAACATGTTGTGTAAATGTTCTGCTCAACCCTCGGTGGGTTGATCTTTCCTCTGCTTTCTCAGTGGGACCAATCAGATACAGTCGGAGTCTGTAATTCGGCCAGACACTTTGCTGCTTTCTTTCTGTCTTGTGCACATGCACAGTAATCGACTGCAGACCTGCTGCAGCGCCAGTCGGCTCCCACAACACCACTAATGTGTATGATTTGTAATCTCTGAACACTCTGACAGCAGGGTGATTAATTTCTTAATGCGTGTAGGTTTGTGGTATTTTCCCCTGCTGAACGAATCCACTAGAAGACGTTTGGAACGTAGATGGTTCAGCGTATCTCAGTGGCCTTTATTACACTGCTCTTTCTGACAAAATTGATTTGCGATCACTGTTTTCTGTGCAGAACTAATCATCGGTCGGTCACTTTATTTATCTGAGAATGAATTCCCTTATTCGTACCGTACCTAGAAATTCCTCTGCGATTTTGATTGCGTCCTTTCTTGGGATGCAGCACTTTGTCCCCCGATACATGACACCACAGAAAATCTTGTGTCCATTAAAGAAACAAAACGAGGTGACAGGCACTTCATGTGCGAAATTCTTCCTAAATCTATTTCTGAATTTAAGCGACACCTCCCTCGGGTATTGTTCTGCACCATCAAGCCGTGATATTCATGCGTCTCATGGGTTGTTTTGTGTCTAAGTAATTAAATAGATTTAATCTATTCACTTTCCCCCAAAACCTCTTTGTCTTTTTGTACCTCGGCTGGTGATTTGCTTTGTTTCTCACAATGATTTTTTTTTTTCTGGATGTCCCCGGGGAGTGGGAGTGAATTTGTAGTTTTTAGTCAACAACAGGCAGCAGCTCATCCATAAATCCTCGGGAAAAAATGGCAAGTATGAACTGAAGGTCAGGGATGCATCACTCGACATTTAAGTTTTAGGTCCTCTCATGTTTTCTCAACTTTTGAGCATTTTTATTTGAGAGCCAATGCTGAACGTGTCCAGAATGACCCATGCTCCTGTATATATGTAGTGAGTATTAATAGCTAATATATGCAAATTTCGTCTATCCACCTGTAGGACTAGTTCAAGAAGTACAAAACACAATTTTTGAGATAAAAATGTAAAAATCAGTTTGATAAAAAAAAATGCACATTACAGGAAAAATAAATAAATTCAACAAGACTGAAGGAAATGTTCTTCCAGATTAGGGCTTATATATGCAGGACAATATAAATGAAATACATCAAACAAGAGATGCAGGACTCTGTTTTCAAGAGCAGAATGGACAAACCAGCATTGCTTTTCTCAAATTCCTTTTTTTTTCAACCCTCATGGTACAGAATCGGCTTCTGTGCTTGTTGTTTCACTCGGTATGTTCTCCCCTCAAACGTTTTCCTGGGCTCAGCCTCAGCAACACCTTTCCCTAATATCACACACATTAACTCTCACGCACCAAACAGCCTTTACTCTAAATGTCACAGCCTTGGCAGAACGCGCCATCGATGCCAAAGGTTCAGAGGCCCCAGGATCAATATTACATCATTTCTCTCAATTAGGGCATATTTATTCCCCCCCACCCCACCTGAACCCCCAAGTTATTATACATCTGTGAGTGATCCTATCTGCATTCATGGCAAGTTTCCAGGAGAGTGGATGCCCTGCGGGATGGGAGAAGACAGAGTGGGATAAACATGAAGGGAGAAGGGAGGAAAAAATAAGACAGGAATAAAGGTAGGAGAAGTTTGGGCAAAGAGTCAGAAGAAAAGAGAAAAAGTGAGCAAATTCACTTAGGTTTCATAGATGGAATGAAATATGATAGTGTCATACCTTACGTTATTACAGATGAAAGTGGTTACAAGACAGCACACTGTCCCAAATGCTTAATATGCCCTAGAGTGTGGAGGTATAAATTGTGAATGTCATATTAGGAAGTGGTGGCTGACAGGCAGAGGGGTGCAGGGGGTTTCCAGGCTAAACGACGCCTCCATTAGTGTTTTACATAAGCGTGATAATGACAGGCACCGTCACGAGAGCCAATCGTCCCGTTGCACGGAGGAGGCCTAATTTCATTCAGATGTCGAGGTAATCCGCCGGAGTGTGACCGCGTGGCTCGGACTTTTGTCCACGTTTTCAGACCGCGCCTGACCTCAAAAGTTAAGCCATCACTTTACATTCCCTGCACTCCGTTCCGCTTACTGACAGCAGCAAAACGCATGAGGAAAAATAGCTGAAGGCTTTTGGCTTCCTTAGCCAAAAATAGCACAAAGAAATGGCAAAGGCAGTCGAGTTAAGATGCGCCGGCCTTTGTCCGAGCCAGCAGTGTCTTCTTCCTCTGGGTACACCTATTAATCATGAATTGAACTGTGGCATGAAGCTTACAGAAACTCTGGATTTTAATGGCTTAAGTGTTTTTTCATTATACCTGGAGAGGAACCCTTCTGAAGTTTTTATGCCTAAACAAATCAGTTAAAAAAAATGTTTTGTTCAGGAAAATAAAAGTTGTCAGAGATGACATCCTTGATAAAACAAAAGTTTGAAGTCCTTCACTTATCTTTCACACATCTTTCACCTTGCTTAACTGCTGTGAAATAGTTATTCTGAGAGAAGTTTTAATGTGTGAACTAAACCAAGGCCTGATCAGACTGATTGATACAATCAGCCCTTCTCTGATGTTTTCAAGGTAATTAAAAAAGCCAGAAGTACAAAAGTTGCTAGATGAAAAGAAAATTTACCCTCAGGATGCACAATTAAGAACGGTCAGGGTTTTGAAGTTGTAGTCGGTGGGATTTCTGCACAGTTATCCTTTTATCAGCAGGCGGTGGTAGCTGACTGGGTTCAATTGGGTCACATCTCTCTGGGGCTCAGAACCAGCAAATACCATTTGATTGTTTTACCTTTCCATGTCTTCAATGGCTTACATTAGTGTAATAGGAATTTGCTGTTTGTGATACTTCATTAGAATAAATACCATCCATCTGCTTGAAAACTATCTGATCTTGAACAGCAGTAAAATAATAAACTACCCATCGTCAAGAAACTTTTGATACAGCCTTTTGCTAACATTGTATTAATGGGTAAATATATATGATATTATCTTCAGTCGTCCTTGTTTATATAAACGTCCTGCCAGAGAACAGCCATTTATAATAGAGAAATGAGTGGATGTAAATGTTAAGAAGTAAAAGAAAGCGTACCTTCTCACATCAGGATGCAAGCTGGTGTTTAGAAAGTTAAATTGCAGCTTACAACTTTTGCAACACTTCTGCAGTTATAGGGGTTTTTTTTCTTCACCGAACTATATACAGCCTCAAATGTGACATCTTTGGTCTAGGTTTTCTGGTCGTCCTCGCTGCAGCAGCAGCAGTGTGTAGGACTGTGTGTGCTTCTACAACAAAACCTTTGCTCTGTGGTATTTACTCTGGTGGTTTGGGACTTGTTTTAGCACAGTTTATCTTTGGAGCCACAAGTTTTCAACTTGCCAAGATTTTGTTGTGAGCTGGCCTTTCACTGAGCCTCCTGTCTCCCAAGTGCCACTGCATCACATCTACTAACACGTTGCAGACAGTGCAGTTTCCATCCAGGTGCTGGTCTGTCAACTGTTTTCTACCTTAAATCTGAGCAAGTATTTTATTGTTGAAACTCTTTTTTTCTTCTTCTTCTTCTTCCTCTTCACACTTTGTTTTTGCTGTGTTTCAGCGATCGAGCCGGTCTCACCGCAGCATCATGCAGATTACCATCAGCGGAGAGATGGGCTTAGCATCTCATTCAGCTCCACTGTGTGACAGTTTGATACCCAGGAGCCACCTGCTTGAGATTTAAGCATACCTTTTAGTGTGGCAGTGATTTTTAGAGCTGTTAGATTGGCCCACAGTTAAACCGTAACATCACGGCGTTCATGAGCTATTTATCGGTCTTCCTTCGCCATTATTCGTGGGAACCGACTTTCACCTTTTCTCTTCAGGGGAATTTTCTACATTGTTTGGAGCATTTCTTGGCATTGCATTTTCTCATTATGTTCTTTTTTTTCCAACATTGCAGCAGCCTTTCTTTTAAATTTAGCTCCTGCTGCCAAAAACCCTGTTGTAAACCCTGTAAACTTTTTCCCTTATCATTCCTTTAGCAGTGCACGTGTGCGGTTGCCAGGTTGAACTAATTGCCCTCACTGTGCTTTCAGCCAAACAGGTGGCCATATTGCTTTCCTTCTGGCCGTATTGATGCGAGCGCGCCTCCAGGTTGGACAGAGATGATAGCGTCTCCTTTCCACCCAGAGCGCGACCTTGATTGGACGCTCTGCGTGTCCCGTTATTGGTCTCACATTGGCCTTTCGGGCCAACTTTGATTGGTTTTTGTGTTCTTGTGTGTGAGGAAGGCGAGCGCAGAGAAAAGAAAGAGAGCGTCCTCTGATGTCTAGCCAGAGAGCTAGGGGGCCGGGATTACTGTCAGGAGGCGAGGGACGGTGGCTGCAAACTTTGGCAAGTGCCGCGTTACACACGAGGGCACAGATCCGGCAAACGATGGCTTGATACAGCTGCTGCTTACACAATCATGCGCGTACAGGCAGAGTCTTGCATTGAGGCGAGCAGAAGCACAAGCTAATGTTCCCCACATTCACACTCCTGCACACAAGGTCTTGCGCAGCTTTCACCAGCTCACAGCATCACCTCCGGGGATTTAAATGTGCTAAAACAAGATGATGTGGTCAGATTTACCCACCCCGCAGATAAACACTGTATTCATCTGCTGCATGTCAGGCTATTGTATCTACAGCTGTGGCCCTCTGTTTTGTCTGTGGGCGGGCAGCTTCTGGGAATAAGAATGTGTCAAATGAAGTGTTATGGATATTTGTCTCATAACCACGATGAGTCAAGCAACACCTTGTTTTTCAAGCTTGGGTAAAGAAGCTTGAAAAACTTCTTGAAAAAGAAGCTGTATTTTCTTCTTCGGCTGTAGGAGGGATTATGACATGGTTGAACTAATGTCCACCATGTCATAATGGCCTCTCTGCAGACCGAAATACTGACGGACGAAATAGAGCCGAGATTTATACAACAGAGCTGTCGTTTTCCTATTCTTATCCCTGTGTTTTTTTTCTTTTTCTTCTTTAACAGCATTAATACTATGCATATGGGTTTTCATTATTAGACGATATCAATACTTTATATCCAACTTTATATGACCCAACTGCATTTTAAAGACCAGTTACATTCATTTGTGTTGCTTGAGATATTTATCGTTGCAAAAATCTGTGTTTTCCCAAATAATCAGAACATTCTGCCCTTTCCCCCTCTGGGTTTTAGTGTGTGTGGAAATGGTCATTGATGTTACATTTTGGTCTCAATTTTGCAATTTAGCAAACATCAAATTGCAGACTAAAATACTATCATCATCATTAACCGGAGAAGTCTCTGAAACCATCCAGCAATGTGACCCTTATGGTCTCTACCGCGGTTGTTGTAATTTGGTCCCAGAAAACACTGAATAGGTTCCTGAATTACTGTGCAGTTTGGACACAGCTGATGAGCAGGCAGCTCCTCCCAGAGCATCCTGGATGACGGTCCCTAGACGCCCCTGCCAGGGTGAAATTCCAAGTTGTTATTTTGCTTCTCGACACATTGCTGTTGGAAGGTACCAACATGTTTTAAACAATGAAAACAACATGCCCAGGAATTGTGTTATTGTCACAAGATTTCATTTCTGTTCCTGCTGAGAGGAAACCACGGGCCACGTTGCCAGCTACGTTGGCAGTGCTCAGGTTTAATCTCAGGCTAACTATAACCTGTTAGCTTCGTTTTCCTGTAGCGAACAAAGACAAGAATATTTGCCTTGTCTTTAAATTATAGACCAGAAAACCATGTTGAGTAGTTCCCTTTCCGATGCCAGAGTCTTGATATTGATACTAGGTTTTATTTCTTTCATTTATAACGTGCATTGCTGACTCTCTAGTCCATTTAGTTGCTTCAGCAACTAATGGGTTGCAAAGGCTTAAACAATCCATTTTCTATCATTTTCTTTCTCTTGATCATTTAGTTTTTCAGTTTAATTGTCCCTAACAGGGCTGCACGATGCTTTTGTTTTTATGATCACTCTCAGACTCTTAGTGCTTTTAAATGTGTCTAACAGAAACTACTGCCACAGTTGCATGGCTTGTACGCTCAGCTTACCATTTCTATGGCTTTCCTTTCCCATGCTTCTTTAGAGCAACACTTCCATTTATTAGCTACACCTTGAAATATTTTGGGATTTGGGTCATGGTGCATTAGCTATACCAGACGTAGCCATTATATTTCACATATTTTTCTGAAACCAGTCAACTATTGCACCTTATGTCACCTAAATACATTGTTATCCTACTTTCTCACTAGCCTAGATTCCTACATGTGTCGTTTGCAGACTTGTTTCAAAAAGTAATTGAACACGTGTCCCAAATAAAGCAGCCAGTTACTGTATGATATTACGTTTTTTTTGTGATTATGTCTATTTGTTGTTGGTACAATGTGTTGGTCTTAAATTGAAAACTTGTCCAACATTTGCCTTGGATTAAACTCCAGTTAATACATTTGTAACCCTTGGATAAGGTTTGCTTTAGCTGTGTGTTTGCGTGTAAGATTTAGTTGCTAAGTGTGGATTAAAAATGATAAACACAAACTCCTCTCTGCCAAAGGTCAAAGAAGAAGCAATCCAACCCAAAACGATGGTTCAATGAGCTGCCAGAGGCTTTTTTTCCCTTCCTCGCCATCTCCCTGTTTCCCAGCATTCTTGGACTTTCCAACCGTCTCATATCGCCTGCAAAATGTTTTGCTGATCAGATCTTGGTGGTTTTTTCAGTGTCAAAGTTCGTTGCAGTTTTACAACTATTTGAACAAGTGCTAACATTCCTCAAATCACACTTAAGTTGTAGTTGGCTTGGCAAGCAAAATTCATCTCGGCGGTAACACTTTCGTTTTGCGTTTTTGAAGCCAAACAGATAATGATTTAAAATATTCTCTTAAAACTGAGCGAGTTTACATAATCCAACATTGGACTCCTGTTAGTGTTTCCTAGAGAAAATACCCAAGGCTTTCCCAGGACAAACTTAATTAGCTTGTTTATGAGAGATGAAGGCGGGAACCTTATGTTCTGCAAACAACATGCTTTCTTGGATGTGTAAAGGGAGAGCATCTCTAACCTATCAACACTACAGAGCTTCAGAGGCCCCCCTGGCTGTCGGCGTGGGCGACGCCAAGTTGCCCCGGTGTCTGCATGTCTTCTTTTGTGTGTATATAAGAAGCTGGATATCTGGTGTACTGCCTGTAAAAAGCCATGCATGTGTGTTGAATGTGTTCCAATTTGTAGGACTCAGAGGTATGACTCATCAGTTATTAAAGCATGATGCAAAGGAAAATGCATCCATGGTCGTGTCTGAGTTCAATGTGTGTTCTTGCCTTTTTTTTCTGTGCATATGGTTTAGCGTGAGGGAAAAGAAGCACAGCGAGACTCATTGTGAGCCGTAGGGAGAATCGGCGAGTGCTTTCACAGCCGGACCCACTGCCCTCTTGACCATATTGTTCTGCTGTCGTTTACATTACTTGATGCAGCAAATATTTTTAGTATCCATTTATCATGTCTTTAGATGTGATTGCATATTCTGTGCATTGGTGTCCTTTGTTGTCCTTGCTGTGCTGTCAGGATCACAGGATCTATTTGTGCTCCTGACAAACTTGTGAGCATGCAGAGGTTGTCATTTTGAGACAAAACTATTGCTTTTTCAGTCATACTGATGGAATGATGACTTAAGGTGCATTCACACCAGCCTCATTTAGTCCACTTTAATTGAACTCTAGTTTGTTAGCCTAGAAAGTCGAGTTTATTTGAGGAGGTTTTAAAGAAGGTTTTAAAATCAAACTCTGATGTGGACCAAAAAGCTAAACTCTGGTCTGCCTGCAGAACCTACGTCTCAGTTCAGTTGAAGTGTGTTTTCAGATTCAACTAGATGTTCCAAAAGCAAGAAACAGACTACAGGGTCTGGCGCTAGTGGGAGAAATGACTCATGGTCTTTTACCAAAGACAAAAAGGAAATTATCCACTTTTGTTTTCTTCTTGTGAAGAAGGAATTTGTGCTTATTGTCTTCTTCAGACATTTTTGTTTCACTTCCTTCAGTGGATCTTGTTACAGCGTCAAGCAAGGGGGAGGATAGATTTAGATTGTTTGACATTGCCCTACCAGATGAAAATGTAACAAATGTTGCAATTTTGGTCTCCCGTCGAACCGAGTCTACTGGTCAATAAGGAGTGAAACCAACCTTATTGTCAGTGAGATTTTATCTTTTGACCTTTGCATAGATTGACTAGGGACAGAAAATAAACTCAAATCCTTTGAAAGTTTATGCATCTCTATCACTTCCAGTGTCTTTTAATATCTGAATGTAATACAGAATAAAATTGAAAGTTCACAAAAAATCACTATACACATAAAAAGTTAGTATTTCATGTTAATTTCCACAAGTTTTTGAATAGAGCAAAATATTTTAGCAATACTACAAGTTTCTTTTGAACATCAACAGAAGCGAAGTGTGTGACATTTGGCGTCCCTGGGAGGAATGTCAACTTTTAAAAAAATGTACTTACCAACCCACATGTTCTTAACTCGTGTATTTCCAGCATGCCTTACAGGCAGCTTGACTGACCGCTGACTGAGAGAACCGTGCAGAAGCAGGAGGTAACAGGTCATGTTTTTGGCTGAATGTTAGGATAGGCCTTCCCTTCAGCTGTATTGATTTTTCCTTGTCAGACAAGATAGACGTCCAGGATTTTTGCAATCGGAACTATACTAACTAAAGATGGTGCTCATTTTCTAAATGTTTTGTGTTTTTAGTTCTACTTGCGCAGCTCAAAATTTTTTATGTTTTTGTTTTAGATTTGTTTTTAAAAAGCTAATGCAAATTCGCATTCACATTTTGCCCTTTGTAAAACAATCTCCCATTGATGACTAATCAGTGAATAATTTCGTCCATTTCAAATGGGATCGCAATCAAGGTCATCTTTTGAAATTTGAAATTTTGAAGCCTTCGATGGCATTCGGATTCAGATCATTACGCTTCCCTTGAAGACACTTTTTTTTTAAAAGCCTCTTTTCTCAGCAGGGTGGGCTCACCGCTTTTATCCACAGAGGTAAATTCCTCATCAAGTGAATTGCTGAACCCACATGCCTCTGCATGGGGTTTGCCATTCGCGAACATACATGGTTTTGGGGATTCTGCAGTTTTATTTTCCCTCCCTGTAATTGAGTCGGCCGCGTACCTCCATGTCAGCTTTGTCAGTGAGCCTATTGCGGCATATCTATGTGCTCATCCAAGTGCTGTCAGTCAGCCAGCTGCTCTGCTCTCGTCCCACGCCTGGTGGAAAGCCTGAGCGTTAGCTCCTGGGATGTTTTTGTGTGTGAAAAGTGTGTGTTTTGAGATCACGTCGGGAAAAGATGGGAAAAGTCTGCGACAATGGGTACTGGTTTCATTTAACTTAATAATGGTATTGGTACAATCCACTTAATGAGTCACATCATTTCCTGCATGTTAATGGCCTTCTTTGTAATTTAGGATGGAATTACACAGGACTGGTTGTTGAATTAATCATCAATTCTTATTCTATGTTCTTATTGCCTTAAGCTTGAGGGAGAACAGAGTTTTAGCTAAGTAGCTAAATGCATTAAAGTTTCAATTAGTGCTTTGCAGGTGTAAATGTTTTGCACTGCAGCATTTTGTCGAGCATCTGTGTTGTCCCCATCGCTGTGTTATATACAGTAAACATAAAAGCCACACCTTCACATGCACATGGATGAATATCCTCCAGGAGCTTGATTTGCATCAGGAAGCATCGATGTGCATCGATTATTATCAGTCAGATTTCAGGCCTTCTCTTATGGTCATCCTCAACCGATTGCAAAACCTAAAGAGGAAACTGTTATGCGGAGCGGGTGAGCTGAAACAGTTTTCAGTGACCATGTAGAATATCTTCCAGGCTCAAGTGGTTTGCTCCCCTTTGGGTTATTTTCGAGTCCCATTTTTTATTTATTTATTTATTTTTTGGAAGTTAGGTTTTGCCTGTCCTAGTTACTGTATTCCCCAAAGTGAACTCGGGCTCTTTTTTTCTCAGTCTGATCCAGATTTTTCACCCCTTTTCTCATTCTCTCTGTCTGTTCTCTCACTCACTGTCCGACTCTTTCCTCTCCTGCCATCTGTTCCTGCTTGTGGCATCGCTCTTCCTGCCTTCCTCTTTGCCATATTTCATGCTTCTTGTTCTGTTAGCCCCATCTACATATTCTCTTCTATATAGCCGCCGTTTTGTTGCCTCGTACATGATTATATAACTATTAGATTTGGAAGTTGAGCTAAGACACTCAGTGAATATGTGGAAGGAAAAAAGAGTTTTGAGGAATTTAACTTAAAAACTTATTATTTCCGCACTGGCAATGGTCCAGATATTTAATCCAGTTGCAGTAGTTGAGCCTTGTGACTGGATCTGATTTTGCTTCTTTAACATACAAAAGAATTCCTTACAATTTGGTTCTGTTTGTGTTTTCCAACACTGTGCAGAAGCTTCTGGGACAAGAGTCGTCATGAGGTACCTACAAGCCAATCAGAAATAGATTTTGGTGTATATTTTTGGTAATGGTTTTCCAGACAGACATCCCTTGAGGCAGCTGAGACAAGCAACTTGTGCAGAGTATAAAAAATAATTGTGGTTTTTAGATGAACAAAAAAAAGTGGAACATTTTAAAGGGAAGCATTTTTTTTTAGAGAAACCAACTTATTATGTTCAGAAAGTATTTCATTTGCTCATCGTCATCATAAAATCCAGCTGGCCAGTTGAAGTGGGAAGCAGAGCAAAAAGTCTTTGGCAATCAGTGGTCAAAATTCAAATGTTAATTCCTGGGGTTAGAGATGGTAGAGATTAAGTTTAAGCATTTAGGAACGAGAGCAACGACTTTAAAAACCAGAAACAAACCAAAAAGGTCCTATGAAAGACTTCTGAAACTGAGTACTTCTCTATAAGACAGATAGAAACTCTGATTTCAAGTGAAAACAGCTAACCATCTTGGTATATTTTGAAAAATTTAGTTTTATATGACTCATTAGAAGCTTTTATTTGTAATTAGACTCGACTCTTTTAAGAAAGGTGTTTGGATTCAGAGGTTTTGAATGCCAGACGAGGGCACATGTAACTGCATCCATCTTGTTGGATGATGTGTTACAACCTACAAACTGCAAAAGCTGTTGCCATGGTGAGCCCCCTTTATTTCCTAGCAGTGAAATGCGGCCAATGCCTGAAGCAGCGAAACAAGTGTGTCAGCCTGCATAAAGGCAACACACTGCACTGTATACAGCCTGAACATCTCGTCTTTGTTTAATGTACACGTATGTCTGAATGCATGTACACTACTGTGCTATTGCTGCATTTTAACCCAGTTATTTATTTATTTTTTGCCTAAACTGCACATTTTCTTGGCTGGAAATGAATGTGTGCTATTTCTGTTTTTGACTTTTCCTGCTCAAACTCAGCAGCAGCTAAAGTCTTCGTGTAACGTTTTAGCCATCAGAGAGTCTTTTGAAGACTGTGAAATCTGCCTGTCAGACAGATGTATTTGTGTCATGAGGGATTTAGCAGAGAGTGGAGCTGTGTGATCTTGTAAAGTGTGTGTTTAATGCAGATGCGTACATGTTTGTGTGAAGTGATGCGTCTGGATGCAAGGCTTCATTTGACCTGAACTGAGGAGGTTTTATCAAAAGAGGAGCAAATCAACATCACCATGACACGATGTAAACTAGGTTGTGCATATTTCAGCGACGAGCTAAAGCTTGAGGGTATGAGGGAACGTAATCATAGAATTAGTTCTCAGTTACTGGATTTACTGAGGCTTACATACATGTAGCCTTTCTTTTGGCCTTTTTGCAGGCCTTTTCTTCCACATTTTGCAACATTAAGACTTCAGCAGCAAGGGGTAATCATCAATCACACATGCAAGTTCAAAAGCGGGAACAACTTAATGTAATGCAATTGCAGTGAACTCAAGTGCATTGTTTTCTAGGTCATTTTATAGTGATTAGGGATCCATTTTGTCACACTCTGTGAGAGATCAAAGTGGGCAACGTTTTTCTGTGAGTCTTTTCTGCAATTATGACGCAAAGTTAATCAATTTTATCACACAGCAGAGGAGAAGAAGCTTTGTGTTCAACTGAGGTCACAAAACACTGCAGCAGAGGTAAAGGTAATGCCGGGATAAGTTTCAAGGCTTTCAAGCATTGCTAAGGTTAAGAAAGTGAAGATGCACATTGTTATAGTTTAGAAAGATATTATGTTTTATTTGGCAGAATGTATTCATTTAAAGTCATGGGTGCCACACTTATTGGAGTCAAAATAGTTAATATTTTCTGCAATCCCAAAGACACTTCAAATCAATTTTCAAATCAATTAATTTCAGTTTATTTATATGGAATGATTTCACAACACATGTCCTCTTAAGAGTTTTTACAAAACAAACAAAAGAATTCAATTAATCTAAAATTGTGTCTAATGCTTGTCATCGAAACCTGGTGACTCCACTGAACTATGCTTTGCTGCAGTTCTCCAACAGTGAACTTAAGAGATTGTTTTTATCTCTTTCCAACTTTTGGTAAGACATATGTTACTAATCACTCTCTGCTTTGTTCTCCCGACTCTCCCATTTTTAAAAGTGTAGAAAAATGGATGCCAATATCCTTTTTTGATGTTCCTATGATTTTGGTACAAACAATTTCTTACACCGTTGTTTCCTGCACTGGATAAACATGCTGTCAAAGGCTGACCTATGCTAATTCCTTCAATGTGCTTCTTCAATAAAAGAGGAATCAACCATAGCCGAATATTTTCTTTAAAAAGCGCAACATCCTTCTTTCCTCATAGGAAAAATCTCGAAAGTGAAGCACATTTTATGACCTGGTCCATGTGCTCAGCTCAGCTTCTTGACCCTGACATGTCAGCTTCTTCATACTGGCGGGTCTCCATCACCTTAATGGGCTTTTAAGCATCATTACAGCCTTCATGACTTTAGCTAAAACACAGCCAAGGTTGATGAGTCAAGGTGGTCAGGCAGGTGCGTGCGTCGCAAGACACAATAGCAACTGATTTAGACAGTTATGGGGGAATAAATGCAGCATTAATCAAGTGGGAGTATAGAGAATGATGGTACACGCTTTAGACGAACATAGGCTCTGAATAAATGAGAGGGCCTTAAGCTGCCTCATTGGGGGTATTGATTTAGATTGATCCAGTCATCTGTGTTACTTTGTGAGTTAGCCGGATCCCTTGAGACATACTGTACATTTTGTGCGATTCACCTTGTAAGGTCAAGGTTTCAGGCTGTCAGTCCTGAGTCGTTTGGGTAAATCACTCTGTAGTTAGGATTTAAGAGCTTTGCATGAATTTCTATAAGAGAGAAAAAGAGAGGAAAGTTTCCCCGCGTCTATTTTCACACCGCTGTCCTACGGCAGGTCAAGCCTTTTCACTTTTCTTTGCTCTTTCATCCCTCTGCCTTTCAGAGTGCTTCTGCCATACATCACTATGTTAAACGGACATCATTCCAGATTTGCCGCCTCGTTAAGCATACAGGTCAGCCAACACGAAGTGGCCCCTCCTCCTCCTCCCACGTATAAGAAACAGAAAACTGCTTAGTTCTCTGTTAAACCAGTCAAGGCTGCGAGTGAAAATATGAAAAACGATAAAGAAAAACGCTTCAGTTACACTGCAAATGTTGTTAGTTTAAAGCCGTGTAGAATTTAGTTACATATTGTGGCAAAGGAGTAGCTCGTATGAAAGTAAACGTTCAACCTTTAAATCTCTTGGGAGGAATTACAGTGGCTCTCTTTTGAGCAGACCTGGACATGTTATGATCCTCAAGCATTATCCAGGCCTTTTAGACATTCTTGTTCATCTTTTCATTGTTTCTCAATGTCTGCTACCAGCCCCAGATCTATTTCCTACGATAATCGGTCGTGATTCTTCCAGAATACTTTGGACATGGTTAATATAAACATTTGTAGGAACTTATGCTCTTATTTAGCTTAAAGTTGGAAGTATTAAAAGAAGGAAGCACAAAAGGCAGAGAAACTCTGCCCAACGACAGCAGACGGGAAGAATCTTTGATTGGCTTAATATTTTCATGACTGCGAGAGAAATCTCTATGACAGAGTGCAATCCATTCAGTTTATTACTAGTCAGTTTAGTTATACAGGAGTAAAAGGTTTTCTGCCAAAGCAAACCTCGCCGATTGCATTAAGTCACTGAACCTGCAGCAATCACTCCTCTTGAGACAGCCGTGACAGTACACCATTGATTGCATGGTGCCTTTAATTCTGGAGCGATCTCTCATACTGAGCATGCATGTAGTAAGAAGCTTCAAAGAAGCATTATTTTATTTAAATAAATTTTTGACAGCGGTGTGTGGATGTGCTATATGATAACACTGAATCCTAAATGTTTAGGTTTTTGTCTCTTTCAGACCTAAGCAGAAAAATAAAGATGGCTGTTTTGTAGTGACATGTTGTGATAACTCTTTTTAATTATCTATAGCCACAGGTAGAGACTGACAAAACCTGAAGGACTTTTGTATTGAGCTTAGTATGAAGGACAAAGTCAGAAATATCAGATTAATCCTGGTCATATTATTATATCCTGGGGATAAAGGTCTTTTCAAGACTTGCTGCTTTAATGCAGTCCACATTTTACAGTACTATTATTGCCAAAAAGAAGTAACTCCTATGATTCATGAGGGAAGTCTGATAACTGTGTCAAGGTATGTGATTCTCCAGAGTATTACTTTAAAATAGAAGTACAGCACAAATCTAAAGTCTACTTTTACCTGCAATATATTATCTCCCAGTCATAGAGCACAATCCCGTAACTAGAAAACTTTCAGTTTCCATTCTGCATGATTATTACAGCATTTCCGCTGCTCCTGGTTTGATGTTTTAAAATGCCACGTGTATAACCAGGAGAAACAGCGTGTCAGTTTCTGTTCAGTAGGTTTTCCTCAGTCCGGCTCGTATTTTTACATCCCCTGAATAGCAAGGCCAGTAGTGTGTCATTGATTCTTGAGGCCGACGTGTAACTCTGTATTCAGCCTGTCCTTTCCTCAGAAACATCCTGCTTCTCATTCATTGTTGTACACCTTCACACCTGGGAACCGACTTTACAAGCCAATTCTTCTGCACTGTTTGCCAATGAAAGGTCCAACCACAGCAGTTAAGGGACTCTGGGCAATAGCTGCTGACTATATTGTAAGACTTGGTAACACTTTCTAGTCCAATAATTAAATTTGATAAATCATTATTTTTGTACAATAAAGAATTGACATCTTCATTCGGTGCTCTTTGAATACATTATTGAAGTTCTGACTTTTGTTTGGGTCCTTCGTGGTTCAAAATAGAGATTCACCTATCAGAGTTATATGGCCTATTACCGATATACGGTTGATATTAATCTGAGCAGATTCCAATTTCTCTTTAAGTGCTATAATATAAAAAGAAACTGAGACAGAATTTTCCATCCTGGCTGCTGTGAATGTTCTTTAATTATTCATATAAGGAGCATCCTTCATGTGGAAGAGTGGTGTATTAACATTTTAAACTAAGATACCTTATGATTAGAGAGTTTAAACTGTATATTATATTAGCAATCAGTGTGGCTGGCAATACTAAAATCACAGTGTAGATTCTTAGCCTAACTCACATTTTCAAATGTAATTAATTACATTAGTTAATACATTTAAGAAACAAACATTTTGGCTTGTATTTTACCTGTCCTTCTGTGCAGTCATGACTTTATTTATGTTACCTGCTTAAAATGAAATCTAAACAAACTCTGCAGTCATAGAAATATATTTAACAACCTGGTCTTAGTCTACAGAGGTAAAATCCCTTAGATGCCCACCAGAGCTGTTTTAGAGAAAACCTTGTTGTTGAGCTGTGGTCTGACTAGATTGTTTGTGCTTTAGAAGCGTTGAACTTCAAAGTGGCCTAGTTTTCAAGCAGTCCCTTTCTGAGCTTGTAATGAATGCTGCAGGAGGATAGGGAAATCTGGCCAAAGTCCTTGTTATGTAACTCAGATGCATTGATAATGAATGAATCTGCACTGCAGCTGGTTACACAGAGCTTCCTTAAAGGAAAACACATGAGCGACATCCTGGACTGTTTCTGTCCAGTGGTCTGATCCTCACCAGCTGTAATCATTGTCTTTAAAGATGGGGACTCAGCAGTCATTTTCAACTGAAAAAAACAGTGTTTGCACATGCCAACTGTGGAAATGTATGGTCTAATGTTTTCTATATCTTGTTTCACAAATTATAAATGATTACATGGATTAATTTGAATATCATCCACATTGCATGGACAATAGATTTTAGTATTAAAGTAACCAGAGCACATTCTGTAAAGTAAGAATCTGATAACCTTTTGTCCCGTAGCATCTTTTTTGTACTTTCTATAGGCAATTTGTGTTTTTCTATACATGCTGGCCATTTTCATAAATTTTCACCTGGAAGTATAGATTAAATTAATATAAGGCTACTTTGAAACTGTCTCACACCAGTTGCATGTCGGATATATGAAGATATGTTGGAAGGACCAGACTTCGCCTTCTCACTGTGAGTTACGCTAAGAAATGGTTAGAAAGGGACTTTTTATTTCTTGCTTTGGTAAGTGGTGGGGGACTGCACTGTTCTGACTGTAAAAATAATGGACTCTTTGGAGCAAACTGCTGCTCCATCATTTCTTTATGTAACATCTTGTCGGTGGCTGTGTTTCAGCAGCACATAGAGCTGATCAAGGTTTCACTTAATGATGCTTCGCGGTGCCAAGGATTCTCTGCAGTCTCAACAGCCGGAGTTCTTCTGTCACTTTTCTTTTTTTCTTTTTTTGATGTTGGCAGCCTAAGGCCACCACTGTAACAGGACTTGTTCTCTCTGTAGAAATAAACAGAATTCAAAGAATGTTGTGTCAGCCTCAATTATACAAGACAGAAGGCGGCTTAAATGCTGTTTTAGTTTATCCGGCTCACCTTGCAGTGTCAGCTTGGAACTTTGTCATTTCAGGGGCTTTGCTATTTTATCTGACCTCCCTGTGCCTTAGCTGTCTTTATTTCTCTTTTATATAAAATTACATCAAACAATTACCACAAGGCATCACCCTGTGGGATGGTAATTGTTCCCCCCCCCCCTTATGCTGAATTGATTAATTCTCCTTGATTGTGGAAACGGGTGGTAAGGCCAAAGATAAACAAACATTAGTGATTATCTGAGGAATCCACCTGAATAAAACTTGATTAAGGGGGGCGGTAAACAGCTGGAGGTGAGCTTGTGTCCTGCTTCAACTCCCAGGTGAAACGACAGCTGAGGCTTTGTAGTGTAGACATGAAAAGCTCAAATAAATATGCATTTAGTAGTTTTAATATTGTATTGTATAGACAGTAATTATTGCTGGATGGGAAATTTGCAACTGAGAAATGGCTATAAGAATTTTTCCTGATGAGAAATTTATGACTCCATTTAGTTGAAATTATCCCAAAAGCCTGTTAAAAAATTTTTCCATGCACTGTATTCTATATGCATTTAAGTTTTTGGTTGGAGCTTCTTTTAACAATGAAGATGATATTTCATGTGTAGCTATATGTAAGTGCTACCCTGTGAGCAAAGTTCAATTAAACAGAAAACTGACTTTCTTGAAAACACAAAATCTTGGTTAAAAGTGAATGTCCCACCAATGCCAACTGTTTGGCATTGGTGGACTAACTAAAAAAATTCCTTTTTTTAGTTAGTTTCTGATAACATTGAAAATAAAATAAAATGTTGCAGCTCGTCAAGAGTTAATTCCTACTCCTCCGAACTTCAGTCTTTTCTGCCATGCTTGCTGTGTTTGTTATACAGTTGTAAACCACACCTACAGACAATATGAGGTTTCACAGGTGTTGGCTCTGTGTCTCTGAAGTGTGTGTGAAAAAAATGCCCGTAACCACGTCGACTGGGTCCTTTACACTGCTTTACAAGTCATCGTACAAACTTTAAGCTCACATTAGATAATCTCAGTAGAGGGTCACCTCTAATAGTATGTGTGACGGTGGTCTTTACAGAGGAAGTGGAGGATTGGAAACTATAGCACAGGGTTCTGTATTTAAGCTCCTTTGGACTGCGTACCCCTGCTGCTTTTTCTGCAAACCACTTGGCAACCCACCTTCACCCCCAGCTCCTCCTTTTCCAGCTTTCTGACTGAATCAATGTCACATCTGTTGTCACAGTTGCTTGCTTTGTGCTGGACCTCGGGGGGTCTGTGGTGCAGTTCTCCTTGCCTCAGGCTTCGCAGGTATGAACTGAAGGGCAGAGAGCTCCCAGAACAGAGCCGTTCAACCAGAAATAAATGGCTGAACAGAACGTAGAAAACAAATAGGATTATCAAATAAGCAGCAGAAGTAAGTTTAAAAGTATTTTCAGTATCTTTAATATTTCCTAATTATGCAAGGAAACTTTATTTTCTGCCTGTTAATACGGTCCAAGTTTTTTTTTCCCATCCTAAAAACTCATTTATTTCACCTAACTGACATTGCAGAAGTCTGATAATTCTCATGTGTATTTGGATTCAAGCCTCATAAATCAATACTATATAAAACAACCTTTTGGTGCAATTACATCTGCAAGTCTTTTGGGATACGTCGACTAGCTTTGGACACCTAGTGACCGAAATCTTAGCTAATTCTTCTTCACAAGACAGCCGTCTATTTGGCCATTCTAGTATTTGATCTAAACCACTATGACTGTACATTTAGGGCTTTTGTCCTGCTGGATTGTGAACCTTCCCCTGGCTGAAGAACAGGTTGAATTAGCCTCCTATTAACTCTGATAAGTGCTGCTTTCCATGCAGATGAAAAGCCTCTTCACAGCATAACACTTCCATCACCATGTGTCACTGTAGCGATGTAGTGTTCATGGTAAAATTTGTGTATGACAAAGTTAAAAAAAAATTCAAGGAGTACTTATACTTTTGCAAGGCACATCTAAGACTATGACATGCAGGCTGTCAAGCAGTTTACTGTATTTATGCAATTTCCCACCTACAAATTGTGCCCAGCTTTCCGGCTGAGGGAGGATGTGGGCTGATTCTTGACCTTTCGGTGCACATCCCTCCCACATAAAAACTCACTTTTGCACAGATATGTGTGTATGGATTTGTGTGTGAGCATGCTGCATAAGCTGTAAGGCCCGGGGACTCTCAGAAGGCTTTAGCCCTTACTTGATGCCCCCACTTCAAAGTCAAACTCATCTGGCCCCCAGTGGTCCCAGTATGAGGAATCCTCATTTGAGCAAATGTTATCTTGTCATTCAAAGGAGGAAAAAGTGCAGCAGCGGGATATGCAAACTTTGCTTTTATAATGTTCAGCATATCCCAAATGCTTTATTCAGCAGGTCTTCAAATAGAAGATGTGCCTGGTTGGGCAGTTGAAGGAAAATAATAAAAATATTCTGATTCTTTCATGGATACTTTTAGTGTTTAGCTTTTTAAGCTATTTACAGTAGTTCCCCCTTACAAATCATTCCCCGGGTACTTTCCTAAAACCCCTCTCTTCCTGACGCTCCCTCATTAATTTGGGGCTCACCAAAGCTGAAAGCAATAATTGCTTTTTAGCATTCTTGCAGCAGCATGCCATGGGCTTCATTTTCCATAAGCAGATAAGACTAACCACCATGATTGAATCTGCATTATTAATGTTCACGTTCGCTTGATGGCAGATTGCGTGACACAATGCCTCAAGAATCCAGTGATTAATGTTGAAAAATAGGCGGCTCGTTGTTTGCATGCTGTGAAGTCATGTGTGTCGCTCGTTAAAAGGTGCTTCTTTTTTTTTTTTTTTGATCTTTGGGCAGGTTTTGCTGCCCGCGCTTTCTCGTATTTGATGAATGTAAATAGCAGAGTATGTTTTTGGTCTCGGCTGCCTGTTGGCAGGTTACTCGGCTCTCATGCGGCGCGCCCGCTTCACAACAATGAGAAGTGACAGAAGAGAGAATACCTCTCTGGTTCCTGGCCAGGCTTGGCTGGCTCTGCAAGGCCAGCAGCTCCCCAGTGACAGAGTCCTTATTTCTGGGAAGATGGGTCCGTAATCGGACCCGTATACTCCGCAACTCCCTTCCGTGTAATTGGACTTTGGGTTAACTAGAGTTGTCAGTAACTTTATTCATCGAGGTTATGGATGGACATTTAAAAAAAAAATGTTGAATGTCTCTCAGTGTGGACCTGGAAGGGAAACATTAGAAAACGTTTTTGTGCCAAACAGAAATTAATTAGCATAGTGATCCTTCATGGTGTAACATAAACTTAGTAGAAAATCTGTTTTGCTGAAGATCTACAGCAATCAAGATTTAGGAATAACATCAAACCTGCCTAAACATGTTCTGGTTCCATGTCAGGGAAACTAGTAGGACTGGCTTTTGAATGGCCAAGGTGACCAGCTAACTACCAGCAATTAAAGGTGTATTTCCCTACAGATTAGAGAAAGACTCTGTCACAGGTTGCAGAGATTAAAAAAACATTAGAGGACATCAGAAGTATAAACAGGCAGCTAGCTCTAACATAGCAGCTTATCTTTTCTGAATGGAAACAGCTTTATTGAAAGTTAATCAGCCCAGTCTATGCTCTCTTAAGTGAAATGGATCTCCAAAGCCTTGTTGACAGATGCTCTACCCAAGTATTGCAGCGTGTTCAATGTTCGACGGACAGGAAGAGCAATTTAAAGAGAAAAGTATCAATTAGCTTCCTTAACTGGACTAATTAGAACAAACTTTGTTAGCTCATTTACCTCTTTGTTTGATGAAATATGAGGAACCCTGTTTGTGTATGCTAATTAAACTTGTATCAATGCAACACTGAGTCCTCTTGCCTGCCTGCATAAGATAAATTCCTCCCATCTTGAAGGGATTGAACCATACATCCCATTCAGTCTGTATCTGAAAGGGAAGTGATTAGAATACTTTAATTGTTGGTTATTATATATGTTTTGATGAAGGGTGTTTTTAGGAGATATTTTATCACGTCTGGTAGTCGAGATTAGTTGCGCTGAAGGGTAAGGATGAGAAATTATTTAACAAGATATGTTTAAAGTGAGCTTTGGGGTATTTAATGGCAAAATCAAGTGTATATCTATGTGTACATGCCCGCTAACTATGCACAGTATTAATTTCTGCCACCTTGGTCTTACATACACAGAAGAAAACAAAACCCGCCTAGGAAAGCTGCAGCGCAGGAGCCGAGCGTAAATTATCTGCCCAGATTGCTTTTCTGGAGTTAATCATCTCCTTTTATGTTATTCATTTGTCAATGGTTATTGTTTGTCAAAGTAATGCAGTCGCCGCATGATATGAAGTGGAATGTAAATTTTGTTTGGGGAACTCATCGCTATGCACAAAAAACGGGTGGCCGCGCCGCAGGATTTACATTTACAATTACAGTCATGATACAATCATCTCTCATCATAATTCCTCTGCCCAGTATGTCAGCAGTGATAGAGAAGGCTTTGCACACTGCATACCAAGCAGCTGTTTGCCAACCCTGGCATCTTGCTTCAGTCCCAGTAATTTACACAGAACAAAGCATCGCTCTCTGTCTCTCCCTTGTTCAGCTACCATGTACCTCTAATTCTTATTGTCTGCCTCTTTTAGTGTCTGTGCAGCTGTAACTCTTGTTGTGACTCCGCCGTCCTCTTTTGGTACACCAAGCACCCTCATTTGACCGGAGCCCGCCCTTCGCTCTCAGCTGCCTGAACTATCATTTTATGCTCTGGTGGGTCAGCAGACCGAGGCCAGCACACAATGCAAGGTAGCAATCAAGTGTCAGGCTCCGATATGTCACTTTGTTTGAGGCTCCACTTTATTTTATTTGACATGAAATGGTAAGAATATTTATGTCAGCGGCAGCAAGATATCAGAAGCTGGCTCTAGTTCAGGAAGATTTAAGAAGCCTAGAGATAGTGGGATTAGAAACATCTGTCCACATAGAGAAATATTCTTTTTTTTAAATGTCTGCCTAATTTAAAATGGTAATATTTTTATTTTTGTAGAGTTGGGTTCTGGTGTTTGGGGAAGACTATTTGAGAAACTAAGTTAGCCTGCCTCCTAAAACCAGTTTTGATGGGTTTAGACTAAACGATAAACTACTGTAGTAGTTTATTTGACGTGAAATTGAAGATTCAACTTTACCTCAACTTATTCAGACAGAATAATTCATATAGTGCCCAAACAATTACAGATTTAAAAATAGCAAGTATTGTTTTGGTTTTATGTGGAAATACACAGTTAATGTGTTTTTACTCTACAATGTTAACACAAGTGGTTCTAATAAGTCGGGCGGAATAATGTGGCTTTAACCGAAATTGCGCAAACCAGAGCTTACATCATAGGTAAAAAAAAAATCAGCTGATGCATTGTTATATCCTAAGCTGGTCTGCAAGTCTCAAAACGAGACTCCTACCATCAGCGCATGGAAGCAAACGATAAATCATTGTTTCTGTATTGTTTATAGGTCTGTTTTATGTCCATAAACCATAAAAGCCTTTGAAACAGCAAATTTGTCACTCCATATCTGCTCTCCTGTCAGCTGCCAGGAGAGCATTTTCTCTCTTCTCTTCACACAAATCATGGGAAATACAACATTTTGAAGACAAGAACATCCAGTTCAGCAGAAGCCTTTCACCTGAGTTGGCAATGATTTTTTTACCCCTCTTTTTTTTTTTTTTTGCTGTTGCTGAAACTCAAGGGAAGTTATATATTTTATTTTCACTGGATCCTCTGTTATGCTTTTAGAGCTTCTTTGGGGAAATTGATGCCGTTCTCTGGCAGGCTGAGTCAAAGTGGCATCTTAGCAGTTTTAGCTGTTTTAATCGTTTACCAATGTGTGTGTATCCGTGAGAAATAAATAGTTGAACTGCTTTTTGTTCACTCAATTATCCTCTCCACATAAGACATTCTGCAGACTTTACTGAAGCAGAGTGGAAGATGAAGAAGATGAAGATTTCACTGGAATACGAGGTTCCTCAAGAGCACAGAGAATAGACACATAAACCTCCATGTCTCAGATTATTTTATTCACCATCTGTTTCAGCTTTATTGAGCAGTAATTGTCTTGGTGTACTCGTTAAATCAGAAGATTTTGACAGATATTTCTGTAATATCTTTTTCTGGATTTCCTAGTGACAGATTCAGCATGCTTTTATTTCTGCAATACCTCAAAATGTAGGCTTATGGGTGCATGATTGGTAGTTCAACGTCAAAAGATCTACATTATTGATCTTCTTCACCATCTACTATCAACCCAGCCGTTCTCATACCAACATTCAGTCAGTGAAATTCCTCTTTCTTCACCACTCTGATGTCCGGTTTGAATTTAAGCAAATGTATCGAGTTGCTGCCAGGTGGTTGGCTGATTTGACCGGAGTGTAATAAATTGGCCAGTGATTGCATGCGACTCAAGTACTCTCACACACGAAGAGATGAAGTGAACCTGCCCTTGGTAAACTCGATTTATGACTCGTATCTGGAAAACTGTCATTTGAATGCCAAGGCTCCTGAGAAAATCAGCTCATAAATTCGTGAAACAGCTGATACCCGTTTTATTCAGAACCTTCCCAACAGAAAATTATGGCCATTCATTCTCTGATAAAAAATATTGACAGGGACTTTAAAGCTCAAAGTTCCCTGTGTGTGGAGTGCGAGTATCAGGCGGATCCATACTGCTCCGACAATCAGTTCTTTGTCAGTATTCAAGTGTTGCCTTGCCCTGCTGATCTTATCAGGCACGCTAAAGCGCGAATCCTGCGAAAGCAGCTTTATTTTAATGTCACAGGTTTTAGATTTGCTGAGGAGTGAATATTGAAATGGTATTGAACTCGGCGCTTTTTAAGGGACTTCACATCTGTTCTGCTTGTGGTGCAGATCTACGCGGGGTAATTCCACGCCGCCTCGCATATACGCCAGCCCCTTCCCGAGAGTCTGCGCTGGCTTTGCAGTCTTCCCTTTCACTTTTGTTCAGGGGAGGGGAGAGAAAAGCCTTCTTTTTCTCCTGTCACACTTCTGCTGAATCCTGCATGCTGTCTGACATAAATTTTATGCTAATGCAAGCAGTTTGAAAGGTGGCTGGATGGTGACAAGGGACTTGGATTCAGCCAGCAGACGTCTTGTTCTGGTAGCATGTTAAACAGAGCTTTTTTGCCTCATTTGAGGTTTGAGCCATTTCATTTCATGTCTAATATGCTTCTTTTTTAGACATAATTATACATGAGCTGTCAAATTGTAAGACAAAGTACAAAGGATTGGAGATATTGCAAGAATTGAGGTACCTTCGTTTCATTTTTTTTTTGTGTGAAATTTATGAAGATAAAGGAAAAGGGCTCAAACTACCCTATGTGATTTAACACCATTAGTCAAATCATATCATTTAAACAACAAAATTTAACCTTCTCTCAAAGTTTTTTGACACATTGTTAATTGGTATTCATTCTATGGGCTTCAAATCAAATTGATACTTTAGTCAGGTTCATTTTAAATGAACTTAATGTAAAAGTGCTTTGAATTGCAGGTAAGAGTAGAAAAGCTCCACATAATGTTATGAAAAGTATTTGCGCCTTTGCTGATTTGTTCTGTTTAGTTTCTCAGATCATAAGCCAAGTGTTAATATCATACATGCAAAGAACCTCAATCTGAGGATACAAAAAACATGTTTTTTACTAATCATTTCATTTATTAAAAGAAAGAAAATCTCCAAACCAGCCTTAAACAATAATCACTCCCCTTGTTAAATAATGAATGAAGTTTGATTACAAATACTTTTCTGAAAGCCGTGTTCAATTAGCCACACCCAGGTCTGATTACTACCAGATCTGCTTAAAAAAAATCACTGAGGCTAAATGTCCCAATTTGAATACATTCAAGAACAAATGAGAAACAAATCATTGACATTCAATAATTTAAACTGCACTCTAAGTTCTGTCCTTTTACCATTTATCTATAAGGAACCACTTTGCATCCCATTCAAAGTGCCCAATGTCACTACTGGCCTTACTGTTAGCTGCAGCCTCTTTAGTGCTAATTACAGTTTGGCTTGTTTTCCAACTCGGCAAAGTCTCCAAACTTTTTCCAGTAACAGAGGGGTCTTAGGATTTAGACATTTGCGGTGAAAATGTTCTTTCATCCTTCCCCAGTTCTATGTGCTGACACAGTTCTTGCAGTTTCTTGCAGTTCTCTCAGCCTTGTGGCTTGTTTTTCTCTTTCATGATATCGTATATAGGACAGTATGTGCTGCCTAAATTATTGCCACTGAATCATAAGCACAAGTGGGACTCCAGTCAACTACCCATAGAGTCTGAAGAGTTTGCTTATTTTTGCATACGTAATATACATATTGGCTATATTTAATATAGTCCCTAATGCATGAGCTGTTTGTAAATGTATAGATTTGTCTGCAAAGAGATGAGAACAAAAAGATTTCAAAACTTTTACAGAAGACTGTGAAGTTGTTTTTCTGTTCTGTTCTGTCTTTTTTGTGCAGATCCTGCCTGACTTACGTAAGATAAGGCTCAGCATAGCAAAAGCTAAAACGAAAATTTATAAATTTCCTGCCCTTGTTCTTGTCTATAACCAACCCTGAAGTTTGAGCATTTTCTCAGCACATTTTGAGTAAATATCAAGACTGGTGTCATGGGAAAATGTTTTCATGTAAACAAGGCATTTTGTATCTCAGATCCTGTGAGTGATTCAGCAGCCCCACTTTTTAAGCCGAATTAATCCTTTTACCTAGAGCTGCAGCTCTGGGACTGCCAGCCCTCTTCCCACACACACAACCTTTGCAATCAGGCTTTCATAAATCAAATCACTGTATGTGGGGTGGACTGCCAGAGTGCCTGCCGTCTGGGTTTGAGAGAACTCAGAGTACCACACGGTTGTGTTCATTAAACGAGAGCAGAAGTGCAAAAGCGTAAAAGTAGACCCAGCAATTTTGGAAGAAGGGAGCCATCAGATGACCCAATCTCTGCCCAGCAGCTGGCCGCTGGTCCCCCGGCCAATTAGCCCCAAGAGTTGAGATGCTTTACTCGCCATGATAAGGCCAGGCCTCTTACTCTTCGGCCCCCCTTTAATAAGCCTCTTCCTGAGCATCAGCCGTCAGATTGAGCCCCTATCAGCCCTGCACAGAGGAAGGGCCTGTTCAGACAGAGCAGTTCCTCCTCTTAACAGGGGAGGCAGCGGTGTGTGAGCGAGGGAGGCATGGGTCGAGAGATAAGACGCACCGAGTGTCACGGGAGAGAAGGGGCCAGAAGCAAGGCCTGCAAACAATCGAGTGTGGTCAGTGAATTATAGGGGGCGTGTTTGCTTCACTGTGTGCGCGTTGTCAATCAGTGCTTTGTTTATTCCTTGTTAATCAAAAAAATCACACGCCACATTCATTTCCTGCGAGCAGGAAATTGCATTTCCTGAGGTCTGGCGCTTTCCATCAGCGATTGCTCCCAGGTTGGGAAACGCAGCGCGCGCCGAACACCTGCATCCCAAATGTTCACGCCGTAAAGTTACGAAAAGGATTGAGAAAGAGAACATGTCCATAAGTATCTCGACGCTCAAAGGAGATTTGTGAAGGAACATTGCTTTTAATCCCGGCGCAGATGTTGTTGCTCTCTGAACAGTGGATATCCACAGGGATATCCATGTAATTCCTTTCCGAATGGAAGTGTATTTCCCTCGGTTCGCTTAACTCCTTTCAGCGAGCCTCTTGCTGGAGCACTTCTTGGAAAAGGAGGGGAGGCTACAGGACACTTGTTTCAGCTTCGACACAGTCTTGATTTACCCTCTTGTTGCAACAAACAGAGGGATTATGGTCCATTGCCTGTTGGAGAAAAATAAAAGCCTCTCTCTGTCCCCTCTATAACGTTCCCATCATCAAGTCATTACACCAACTTGCTGCTCACCAGCATCTGTTTCAGCAGGCTTACTGAGCACTTAGGCCTCTAGGTAGCTTAGGACAGAGAAAAAGGCTTGTTTTATTTCTCAGCTACCTGCAGAGGCTTGTGCCCTTGTGTTTCACATGATGTCTGCTGGCCTTGATCCATCAGGGCCCTTTGGTAGCATAGAGCTGTAAGACACAAGGTCCCCCCTGCTGAGATGCTGAAAGTATTTGAAAAAGAACAGTTAAGGGAGAGATGTTAAACATTTGTCTTTGTTCAGGAGGAAAACTCAACAGTGGGAAGCATTTGTGGGTGAAACAAGCTGTCGGTGTTAAATTAGAGATTTGCATTTGTCCTTTTATTTCAGACTGTATGATGAAGTAGTTTAGTGCCTTTCCTGTTCTGTGCTTCAATGTCATGTTTGCCTCATGTGACCGTGGAGGACTGGCTGTCCATTTACTGTACTGATTGTTTTTGTTGAGCGCAGGGAAGGTGACTTGCATATTTAGTCAATGTTCAACAAACGGGGACAGTGACTGATTTTCAAACCTTTGTGGGGATAGAAATGTAAACGTTGGCTGATTACTGATCAACAAAAATGAAGGAAATCAGGGCAGCGTATTGATGGGTCCACCTCTAACTAAGGTTAACGTTACTAAAGCAACTTGCCCTAACTCAGAGATATCAAAAACCAGAAGGAATTAATCCCTTAGTGCTGTGGCCCCGGGTTGAGGAACATGTTTTTCCTCCATCTTTGCTCTTGCTTGACTCAGTTGATTCTTTTAAGAAACAACTGAAGATTAATTTATTCATTCTGACTGTTGCCTAATTTTAGGCTCTGTGAGATATGTATGCTGTTTTATCTTTTATGTTTAATCTTTTTTTTTTATAAAAGATGAAGTATACATACACCTTTCTTACTTACTAATCAAAGAGCATACATCTGTTTTTTTATTGCTCTTGAATGTTTGGATTGGTTCAAATTGGAATTGGCCATTTAGACTTCAAAGAAAACTGGAAAAGGGTGTTGGAAAAGGGAAACTGATTAAAAATGTTCATGTTTGACAATAAAGTCAAACTGTTCTCATGTTATCCACACTGAGCTGCTTCATCATGGAAAACTTGATAACTATCTTTGATGAAGTGCTTCATATTCAGAAGGAAGAAGTTAAAAGATCTGGTTGTAAAAGAAGTCGACGTAAATCCCAGATTTGACTTGGACTTTCTGGTTAAGCAAAGGTTGAATTTATGTTGTATTTCTATGGGACTATTTATTCAAGAAAAGGAAAATTGATGTTTTGGAGCGTGTAAGCAGGTAGTTGCAAGTCTTATGTGTTTTATGGCAAGTAGTCTGTCTTTTCATAAAACGGGAAAACTGGCAAGAATCTCTACGAGAATAGGTGTTATAAAGTGTTTTAGTGTTTGACTGCAGATAAAGGAGCCTCTGCTTTGCTTTCAAACCTCGAGGACCTTTGAGACCAAGTTGAATTTGTTTGGAATTTGCCATTCCAGCATAGTTTCATGAAGCCACACCACTGGGAGATAACCCGGGCCTGTAGAAAAGAGCAGCGGCTTGGCTGAGTGGTTATCCATCACGCCTCAGCTCCGCGGGGGGAATCGGTCAAAGTAACACACACACACACATTCACTGTTTGCTTCCCGCGATTGCCACCTCTGAGAATATCCTCACCAGCGACTAAATTGGCAGCAGGAAACTCTTTTGGAAGGGAGTGCAAGCATACCCATTAGCAAGGAAACCAGGTGTTTTACTCTGCCCATATTCCAGGATTTATACCCCAGTCATCTAGCCCACAGGGATAGTTTGTTTGTCCTTGTTTCATTTTGAACAGACAAAAACATAAACGGGAAGTAAATGGGGATGGTTGAGTTAACTTATAGTTGGCAAAGTCATCCCCTCCGAGTCATTTGTTTTTGTCCGGTGAGCTCGTTTTATGTGTTTACAATACAACTAATCTGATCTAAGTTGCTCTGGGGATGCTCTGGTCTGTCTGTCACATCAATGAGGTGGTCCTCAATGTAGCTGCTTAATTGTGCACTTTCGGCATCCATGTGGCTGTGGCAGAAAAGCTTTTACTTGCGCCGTGACAACGCACATGTACAATTATGGCTGCAACACTCCAAATTGGCTTTTAGTGCCCAGACAAGACGATATCTTGAGGCCAAATTTGAAACGCATCCGCACATGCACACACTCCTAGATCTGCATGCGCAGTGCGCTTCCTTTTCAACTCTTTGATTACTTTGTGGATGCAGTGATTGTGAGGCCACCCTTGATTAGCTCAATTTATTCCCCAGCCATGCCAGAGGGCCATTTAGGGAAGTTTTTTGCAGACTCTTTCCATTTATCAAGATGGGAGGCAGGCATGATTTGAATCTTAATACGACCTTGCAGTACAATCCAAACAAGTGCATGCAGGCAAGCCTTGTTTAAGTGTGAATAAATGTGACATTTCAAAGATAAAAGGACGATCGGAGAAGTTTTATTTTTTTTTCTGCTGTGCTTATTTGGAGCTGTTCCTATTTGGTCAAGATGGAGTGAAAAGAGCCCTCGACTCCATCTCTCTAGGAGCGGAAGCTAATGACCACATAGTAATTCAGAGAAAGAAGCAATAAAGGCTGATGTCGGACAACCATATTGAAGTTTTTAAAATTCACACTGTTGCTTGCTCACAGAAAATAAATCCTGCATGTCAACAAGTGTGTGTAATATGTAAATATAAGGATGTGATATTTATGTTTGATGAATATTTCAGTAGGTGAGGGATGTTTAAGCTTCAAATGAAAGAAAATGAAGGTTTGACATATTTACTTTAAGATGTTGACTTTCACTTTGCCTCTCTGCATGTCTATATTTTGGTTTTGTTTTGTGTGTTTGCGGTGGGTGTGACTTTTTATTCAAATTTCTGATTATTTCAACTTATGAAAATTTAAAAATGTCACTTACCAACACCTGCTATCTAATCAATTTGTTGTTATTGATTTTTGACTGTGCAGATGATCATGAGTACTAGCTACCAGTAAAATGATTATTTTAAGCAAAACCCTTTTCCTTTATGTTATTTATGTGTTTCTGGAAATGTGTTTTATTCAAGTTAAGGATGTGCAAAGACTTCATGTATAATCTTTCTTTGCAGTAGTCTTCATTTTATGCAAATACACACTGGGTTGGTCTGGTATGTCTTTTATTCAAGTCCCCTGTTAGGCTTGGTGAAGGAGCGATGATGTTGTGTTTGTTTCTCCTTCAATGACCCTGAAATACCAGGATATACAGTATGTGCATACATCTTGTTTTCACTTTTTCTCCCCTTGATAAATGCACTCAAATTAAGTATTTTATTTCAAAATTCTCTATAGTCAAGTAACTCTACTGCAATTACAGGTTAATTCGGGGCTTTGGCCATTTTATTTTATTTTTTACCAGGTGCCCCCAAAGTCTGTTGCATGCATGTTCAAAAGCAAAAGAGCAAAGCACTACAATAACATTGCATAATTCACTTTTAGGGATGTTTCCCTGAATCATTACATAATCTGTGTTATTTAATAATAGTGTTGTCATCATTGCAACATGAGTAGAACTAATGTTAAAAGCAACACTTGGTTCCCTTTTTTAGCCAGTGCTATTATGTTGGCAAAGATTATGCAGCTGTTTGCTGCAAAAGGAAGCAATATATCTTCTGACACTTTGTATGTCCATGGTAAACTTCTGTTGTGAATTCCCACTGAACTCCTCCTGTTGTTATAATAACCAAGGTTGATGCATATTCTACAGATAAGTCACGTCTCTGGGCTGTTTTTGCACTAAATGTCAAATTTAAATCTAATGTACTTGCTGCTCTAGGTCAACAATCTTGACTTAACCCTTTTAATTAGAGCTGATTTCATAAAAATGTAGACATTGTATTTTATTAAAGTCCCTGACTTTCAAATCTGTCCTCTTCTAATAGATTCTTTATTAGTGAAAACTAAGTAAAGAGTTTTGTATCCATGGGAAGCATTTATCTTTTGTGAAGTCCCCATTACGCCCAATTCAGTCCGGTTATTCGTCTTAATAGTGAGGTCCAATCAGTGACTATTTGTCATCTTCTTGTGCGTTTATGAAATTAATGAGGACACCTACGTTCATGAGAACAAAAACAACCGTTTCAATGAGTGAATAAGTCAATTCTTTGGTTATGAGAAGACCTACAAAGCAGAGGGAGAGACGCCCTCAAAAAACATGGCCAACTAAATTGTGATGCCATCATTTCGTCCTCTGCTGGACTTTTCCAGCTCCAGCGGCTGCTGGGCAACCAAATAAAAGTATAAGAATCCATCGACTGGCTGAGAATCTGAGGGATTATAAAATGTGGTATGATAGATTATCTCCGCTTCCCAAATCAAGGTTAATAGCTTCCTTTTAGATACGGGCTGTAATGTCAGCTTATCCGCCATTGCATATAGACAGCATTATTTGTTTACTCTGACACTTTCCTTCTGTGTTTTGACAATATGAATCTGACAGAATGAGCAGAGGGGCGCAATGAAATGGACTTCTATTCTCTGAGAATGTCTTATTAGTCTCGGGAGGCTATTCTGGGAAAACTGCTCCTAATTTATCTCGCCCCGGTTCCAGTCGGGAGTGAAGGATGTTCTACACCACGAGAAAGATCATCAGTTTTGTGTTTATGTTGTCTCCTCAAAGAATTGCCAACAGAGGAATTAGTTTCCTCTCCTCAAGGTTGTGTTAAACGCAGTGATACATACCTGCATCTTTTGCAGATGGATCGATTCAGGCGCTGTATGCATCTCTGTTCCCCCTAAAAGCGCCTTTCTGCAACTCGCTGCACTTTCCAGTCCGCAAATACCGAAAACCCATGAATGTGGCAGGATCGGATCTCAGCTGGCTGATTGGATTGTCTTTTGTGCCGTCTGGGGCCACATTACGAGGCAGAAGATTTGGGCATATAAAAGAAAAAAAAAAGTGATGGATGCCTCCCCCTTTTTACGTCTGGACCGCTCTTAGCTGACCTCAGCAGAAGGCTGGAAAGGCAAAAGGAGAGAGGCAGTGATTTACTGACTTGGCTGGTAGGAGCTGGGAGGGTAGATGCCACTCAGCTCCCACTAACAGCCACAAGATGTGAAGCAGCTCTTCTGTGATGCTGTTTTTTTTTCACCACCAGGATGTTTGGTTGAAACACAACATTTGGAGAAATTATAAAGAGTAATTATCACTAGCTGGAAATCACAGGGTTTTCTGATTAGCCATCAAATGTACTTCCGTCCTCATCTTCGTTTACCCACTTTGTCCTCGGTAATTAGTCAGAACAATCAGAATGTTATCTGCTTCGTTCCCCCTACCCATGTTATCCACCACTGTCTGTCTCATTTTATTCTTCTGAGGATTTATCTTTACGAGAACATGAACAATGGTAAAACAAGGTGACGCCCATTCTAGGTTACATACGAGGACATGATAAAGTTTTTTTGGTATTTACCAGGTCAAAAAGTTCTTTGAATTCAACCTCAAAAGTGCTACTGTATCCATTAAACACCAACTTCATGTTGACATAACTTCAATGCTCTATAATTAAATGTTGTATTTATGTTCATCTCTAATGCTCCTGTATGTGTATTATTGTTTTAAATGAAGATATTGGGGGAGGAGAAAGAGAGAGAAGAGCAAACAGAACTACTGCGTAAACAATATTCACCCAGTTCAAAATAAGAGCATGAATATGAAGGTTTGACTAGTTAAGGTTTACCAGTCGATAACCACAACTTTAACACAGATGTTGAACTTTATTCAGCTCAACGTTTAACTAAATTCCCAAGTATATCAGCAACTTGCAATGAATCCTAAAAAACTCATTTAGGCTAAGTGTGCTAAATATTTTTTAAGGTTAGGGTATACTTTTGATTAGCAGATGGCCAAATCTTTATCTTCAATTTTATTTCCAACAGTGTTAAAGATCTAAATTCTTTTTCTTTTTCCGTTTCTGTGCTCTTGAGGTTATATTTACGTCACTGCTGATTAAGATCAACTCATGCTGATGTCTCCTCAGCTCTAGAGCTGAAGGAGGTTGTACTGTAGCTGGATGCATCCACTATGCCAGGACCTCCCAATCTGGTAGCGATCATTAAGCAGGTTGATGGATACTCTTAAAGCACCAAACTGGAGATGCAACACTCTGCCTCTTCAGCCTGTAGAGTTCAGTAATATCTCTCACTGGTTGGAAATGTGCAAATTACTCAGGCAAATGCCAGAGAGCCCATTATCTCTGATGCTTTCTCATTATTATCAATCAAAGCAAATCCTCATCAAAATGCCAGACTTGAGGAGCAAATTCTCCACCAATCAACATACAAGGGAGTGTTTCAGATGAATGTTAATTTCTCACAACCTGCAAGACCTTCAGAAAAAACAAATACGTCTACGGAGTTTGAAGAACTGCGTTGAAGAACGTAACGTTGGTGTAAGGTAACATTGTCAGCATGTGTTGACAGGAAAAACACAAACACCAATGACAAAGGTACAACTTTTATGTCAAGATGTTACTTGGACTGGCACAGAAAGCTCCTATTCTTCAAGCTTTTTCACTGTATTAAAGTTTATATGGAAATATTTTCTTTTATTATCTTCTAAAGCATGAAATTGATATGTGGATCATACCTTGTGCTTGTTCACGATCTCTTTCCCAGCAGATAACAAATATTCTGACCGTCACTGATCCTTAGCTGTACTTTGCAGCTGCTTATACTGAACAGTAGTATTTTCTCTGACAGCAAAGCTAATGTAGCAATTTAAAGTAAACCTTTTCCACTTTGTGTTGTGAACCTTATGCACCAATCAGCAATTTGTGACCAATCTTTTGTTTTAGTAAAGTTTTGAACCTTCCAATACTGATTTCCCTTAAAGAATTCTAATACCAAGGTTCAAAATGGCTACTTGTAGCTTTTCGAAACTTTACGCTGGACGTATATACAACATTAAATCATGTGAGTGAGTTGACATATTGAACTGCTGCAGAATCTTATAATAGTGACTCTGTTAGTGACAGGATCTGTTTTTCAAAATTTGACTCCATTTCTTCCATAAGATGACTGCGACTCTCAAACTGAGCAGTGTGTGACGATCATTGGAATTTAATAAAATAAAATAAAATTGAGTTTTGAACGGATATGTCCATCAGACGTCCATGGAGTAAAGTACACCTGAGCATGTTGGAGCCTTAGCAGCTTTTACACTGAAGACTGGGATTATTACTGTGAAATGTTAGGACTTACAGATATACATGATAAAGTTCAGTCAAGCTCTTCATGGCGCTTGTGTTCTCATAACACCAGGTCAGTGAAGGTCCTTACACAGCTACAGCCGTCTTTCCGGGGTTTTTTACACTTGCGCTTTTAGAAGCTTGAAAGTAGTTTTTTCTAGAGACTCTGCCATGTAATCGAGCTGCAGGAGTCGTCTCTGGACATTTGATGAAGACACTGCAGTTTGATGTGAGACTTGAAGCCGAACTGTCTACTCGGGAACAGAGAGGCATCTGTCAGACAGGAACTCATCCTGGATCTCCCACTGTGGGGCAAATCAGAGTGCGTCTCAGAAAGGTGAAGCTGAGCATCTTTTGATCTGCGTCTACTGATGTTTTTTGTAAGGAGATACAGAATTTGATTCTTCGTCTCAAAACTAGAATAGACAGTTTTGTTCTGTAGGAAACTTCTTTCACCTTCTTCTTCGCTTCAGAGTAACTTACATTTTTTGGGGGGTTGATTTCCTTTCAAAGTCTTTGAAAGATGACAGCCAACATTTAAGGTAGCTCGCTGTTTGAGCGTTGTAATGGTAAACTTTTGTAGTAATACAACTTTTGTAGTAATAAAACCTCTAAGTTCATGCAGCAAGCAAGCAGGCACAGAGTATTATGGTCTAAAATGAACATCATCTGGTGGAAAATTTCTGTCTATAGTTGTTGGGGTTAATCAATCAAAAACGAATTCCACTTACAGTTTTACAATTATTGTTTGAAACACACCGTTGTCTGATTCTGTCCTTGTGTTGACCTGAAAAAAAAAAAACCAAAATCCTAAAAGTAACATAATTCAGTTTGTAAAATATAGTTATATCTTGTGTGCTGGCCCTCGTAATCCAGCTGTTTGTATTGATTGCTTTCATCAGCACCAGACTTTGAATGGCAGCTTTCAGCAAAAAACTAATCTCTTTCCTCTAAGCTCTTTAAGTGTTTCTTCCTGCTTTGTTTAGCCGTAGAAGCACTTGGTACATCCAATGATTATTGTCAGCAGCGCACCCAGTGTGACACCTTTATTACCGTGTGTTTGGTTTAATAGGCAGTGAAAGCTCTGCTTAGTTCTTAAGAATGGAGTCTGAGAAATAAATGGGGAATTTTGGCAGCTGCAGTAAAATTACAGACATTATCTATTTACGTGAGAAAAGAGACTGGATCGTTCCAGTGAAATATGGCTCACCTGAGAGATTTTATCTGCTAAGCAGGTGGCTAATGTATTATATTTATTTAGGGATATAAATCATTTTGTCAATTGTTGCTGGCGTAAATGGTGTTGTTTTTTACTCATTTATCAACGTAGAGATGAAAATCTGTTTAGAAAATAAATTTCATTTTGTTGTTACAACTATTAAACCTGCTTTCCGTATCTCGTAACTTGTTCTTTTGTTTTTTGTTTGTTTTTTTATTGCATTGCTTTCGTTTTCCAGTAAAGTTTCTCTGTCTGACATGCTCCACTTTCTAGAGAATGGTTGCTACTCAATATGTTTTCTTTTCTTCATAAGTCTGGTATTATCAGAGCCTTCAGGGACATAGATTTAACTTGACCTCTCTATCTTGCTATGCATCTTTAATTTCACACTTTTAGATCCTGTTGAGGTTGTTTACAGTTGACTTACAATTTTGGGGTCACAATCAGTACATTTGACACAGAGTGCATTGAGGTTAATACTTACAGATGGCAAATGCATTTTTGTTCGGTCTATACAAAGTATACTGAGAAAGTTTGTCCCCATCAATCTTTGTGGACAAAGGCGTTCTGGTCAGATGATGCTCCACATCATCCTATTTGTGCTCAAGCTTGGTGGTGGCTGCATCATGTAATGGGACCTTTTTATGCATTAGGTCAGGAGCGTTTGATGAATATGTGGATAGTTTTGTCTGACTGCCGTTTTTTTAGTCTCACTCAACCCACCTCGCCCAAACTTTTAAGTTTCTAGTCAAAGAAAGTTGAAGCGATATAAATACTCTCGCAAGGAAGTGCAGACTGCAGTCTGAGCAGCGTGTATATGCCTGTTATGAATAGAAACAAAGCAGAATTTGGAGCAGGTGGAGGAAATATGATGCATGACCCAGTCATCGGGCAGCTGCTGGCACGTCTGCCCCACTTTCACAACCTTCTTATCAGGTCACATCCCAGTTTATGTGTGTTTATGCAAAGCTATCTATAGTTGCACGCGTTTGTGTGTGGCGCTGCCTTATTATGTATACACTAAAGACAGCAAAGACTTTTCAATTGCCTCTCAGCCCACCAGGCTGCCCCGCGCAGCTGGGGAGGAGGCCAGGCGCATTACTCAGCTGTTAAACTGTTATTTGCAGGTGTCACCCTCAGCAGGGGCCGTGTTGATAGAGGAGGAAACGCCCTCAAGGTCCAAAGCTACACATATGTGCACACGCTTTTTAGTCAGGGATGCTGGGCCTATGGCGGTGTCTCCCTGGGTTGATGGGGCATGGCAGGGGCAAGTCGCATAACAGACGGGTGAGTCGGATCAAGTCCAAAGGTGGGGAGCAGGACACCAGAGGACAACACAACGTGGTCAGCTGGGAGGCCGCCTGCCACTCCATTTCACTCGAGATGAATAGGTGTGGGCCTTTTGTTACGAACCAAGCGCTTTAGTGCGATGACTGTTTGGAGAGTAAGTCTCCTGAATGCAAAACACACATTTGCAACACTAGAGTAAGGAAATCAGCCAATTAAAAACGTGTACAATTCTTCTGAGGTACTTTTGTACCTAACCTGGATGAACAAATATGCTGGGAGATTTAAGATAAACTGGATACTCAAGGTTACACACACACACACCAAATGATATCAGTTCACACTGCAAATGGAAACACGCTCAACTTTGATAGAACCCAACCAGATATTAATCAGTCAAGTGGACTTGAAACTTGACGATAGAGAAGTGGCTAAAATACACACCTCACACTTTTGTTTGTTGTTCTTGACGCAGCTTCTCCTTACAATCTTACTTATTCTTTGCAGATTTAATCTACTTCTAAATTCTGTTTGAAGACGAAAAGAAAAATGAAACTTTGACAACCATCAATATCTCAAACGAGAGGCTAGATGAACTTCACAAGAAGTTATACGACTAAGGCAAAATCACTCGTCCTGTAAACACTTCAGTAACCATCTACCTTCACGTCTATTCATCAAAAAGTTACTTGATCGTCTTTTATAATGAGCTGGACATTAAAAGTTTCTGGCATTTACGCCGAAATAACATTGGTGGGTGAGAAGCTCAGCTGATAAGTGACTCATTTGTTTTTGCAGTCCATTATGCTCCAGCTGTGCCAGCTAGAGGTTTTTAGGAAGCAGGTTCATTCATTACTTGCTTCATTAGTTCGGTCCCTCAAGGTATGCCACCTTTCTGTGATTCTCAGCTTTTTTTCTTCTTCCTTCCTCCTTTTTTCAACAAATTTACGTTTCCAGACTTGAACTGCACGGTGCCAGACAGACAGTTTTCTGTGTTAAGGCCCGGAGGGATTTCACTCCAGAATGAGAAAATGCTGTCCACAGGGGGTATAGAGTAAAACTGGATCCACTTTATTGGAAATCAAATCTGGTTCTATTCTATAAACATAAATTGGTGAATTTTACCTTCTTTTTTTTTCCATCCGCTTCTTGTGTAACTTATTTTTATTGATTCTTATTTGTGGAGACAATTGCTTATCAATAACATATACACACTGAAAGATTTAGAAACTAAATTTTTTGCAACTGTCCATTTATTAAAATAAGTAAAAAAAAAAGATGTTTGTTGTCAGTCCTTCCTTCTGTCTAGATTAAAAATGAAAAAAACATGATTTGCCTGGGAGAAAATAATAGTTTCTCAATTTTGAGATTTAGTTTATGCTTCATTATATGATCCATATTTAAAGACAGGATTGCCTGAAGCAACGAAGGACTCTTCTGAACTCACAAAGCAGAGAAAGAAAAAAAATCAAATGGAATTTTCTCAAAGAATATCTTCATCGCACTTAGGCATGTACTTTTATCAACTGCCAGTTTCTTAAAATCCAATCATGAGATTCATTTAATGCAATTGCAAGGTTTCCATTAGACTACATTTCCTCGTGAATAGATTTGGCCCAATAAAGCTTTGAAGATGGGGGTCGGACAGCAGATTCTTTGATATCCCCCCCCCCCCCCATCCCCCCACTGCTTTCTCAGTTTGTTGCCTCAAATGTAGTTTAGGGTTTTGTAAGACTGTTTGAGACTTTCAGGTTGTGGATATTCAGTTGGCTATAACGAAGAAAAAAACAGTCATTATACATTTCTGTATAGCTCAACTCAGCAATGAACTTTAATCAGGCTTTTATGGGTTCAAATTATTCCACTCAGATATGCTGCACTGCCCCACAGATTTTGATAATGTGTTATTTTTTCAAACAAAAACCAGGAATTGGCCATTTTTCTCTCTAATTTCTACCTCTACAATAAAAAAAAACCCTCTTATATAAAACCTAGCTGACGTCATGAAGTTAAAAAGTAAAAACTTCAATTTAATGACTCAGCAAGAGGCAAAACCTTGCAATTAAGCTTCAGCGTGGCTCTCAAGCTATAGTGTCTTCTGCAAAAATAATGCTTAAGCGAGTCAGCGGGTTCTGATTATCATTCCAGTGATGCTCACACCTGGTTGCCCTTCTGCCAATCTGCCGCTTTTTCTAACCTCGGTGGAAGTGTGAACTTTTACAATTAGCTGTAAAAGTTAATTTGTTAAGGCTCCCTCCATCATAGTCAGGGGCCGATCGCTCCTTTATCCTTTACATACTAAGCAGCAAAACACCTGCAGGGCTGGACAGAGCCTGTGTGTGAGAGGAAGATAGACAATACGAGCTGAATCGGGTGTTAGGAAATGCGTGGCTGCCTCCTGCAGAGGAGATTGCTGTCCACAGACAGTTTTTCAGTATTTCGACGTGTAAATGCAAACTCTCACCTGGAGTTTTGTAGCGTGGCAGCTGCCGCAGCCTCGGGAAGAACTCCACATCTGACCATAAATTCACAAATCCCTCCTTCTCCTCTGCAGCAGCCTTAAGTTAGACACTTAATCCCTGTAGCTGACCTTTGACTTCTCATCTGGGAGGTCGAGCAAATGAGGAACATTGCTATAAGGCAGCAGCACCCAGCAATTTTCATGTTATGCAACAAACAAAAAGTGACATATATTCTTTCCTTGGCTGAGCCAGAATCCCCCAGCGCTGCATGTGTGCATGCGCGTCGAGAGAAGGGGCTTTAAGAGCACGAGTAAGACGTACAGTTGCCTGTCATATTAAAGCAGCTCGCAGCAAATTGCACATGGAGGCTAATAAAAAAGACGGGAAAATTGCTGCCAGCAGATTCCCTCCAAATCTCTCCAGTAATTCCCCAAGAGGGCCGATATCACTGCCTCCCTCCCCAGCGTCAGATTAACCCCGAGTTACCCGCTTCACATCCCAAGGCCCTCGCTGCAAGGCAGCAGCTACTTTCACCTCCTGTTTGTTTTTTGTTGGATGCTTTTCTTTGTCTCTTGTCATTTGATCTTCTAAAGCCCTCCCAAAAAAGCAATCACAATCACAAGCACAAATATTGTAATCGCGTTGTTAGGCGCGGGTAAAGTTGTAGCAATTAGTTGCAATAAGAATATTCATTGGTGTAATATATCAAGTTTTTGTGTATTATCGATACTACTACAGTCCTTTTAGCATAAATCTAACCAAACCTTTTATTGCATTTTTATAATTAACTCTTCATGTGAGTTACCATTTGGATAAAATCTATTAGTTTTATTTAAAATATCCAAACGTCAGTGTTAGAGAGCTGCATTGTTCTGCATCATGCAAATGAGAAACAAATTAAATAAATTGACCAGTTTGTGGTTTAAGAAAAAACTTCAATGTTTGGTGGAGGAACAATATTAGACATTTTTTATAAAAGTCAGTTGCACTTTGCCAGTAAACTGGGAATAGAATATTTTAATCAGACATGGTAGACAGAACAACTTTTTACACCTCAACCTGTAGATTCTTTTCCTCTTTCTCGGATAGTTTTAGACTAAATCAAAGTTGTCACGGGCAACCAAGCAAAAATCTGCCGTCATCTTTAGAAGGTTTTCAAATATTGGCATTCAAATCCTATAAATGCAAAACCACGGTTCATTAAAGCGGTGACTCACACTCTTGTCTCCTAACGACTTGGTGAAATAAACTGCGATCCTGCGCAAGCTTCATTCTCCCCGCGCTCCAGCTGCACCTCATCTCTGCCTCCACTTTACTTCTCTGACCCACGGGTCAGTCTAACCTGCTGCGCATCACCTCTGAAAGCGGTTTGACCCTGACCCGGTGTCCAGCACGGAGGCGAGTCATTCAGCATTCAGCAGAGCGCCTGTCAGTGGCCACTCCCAATCATAGGAAATCTCCCAAGTTGAAGTAGAAGAGCTGAGCAATGCTCTACCTGCTAAGTGGAAGTTAAACAGTCTTTCTTGGCATTATTGTCACATTTTTTTGCCCAATCATAAAAATCTTCATATATATCAGACAGAATGTTTATCTCTGAGTTGCAGAGAAACCCCCTCTAACAAGCTTCTGGCACACCTTCTTGCAGATTTGGTGGAAATACTTTAAGTTGTTTGGTTAAGTGGATGGAATACTTCTCTTTGAAATTTTGACCAAGTTGAGTCCAAATGACACTGGAACTTGGTTTTTGAATGGGAAAATCAGACTAAAATTATACTTTTCTAGTAATTCTGACTCAAATTATGCTTCAAACTGGGTCAATGCCAGGAAACAAACCAATTTAAATGAGTTATACCAACTCTGAAAAGAAGAGTGAACAAATGTCATACTAGAATTTCACCAAAAGCTTCTCGATGGATAAAAAAATGTACAAATTCTCTATGATTTGTTTGGGAACATTTAATCAAATATTAGTGGGGATGAATGCATGTGTTTGAACAAAAGCTGCACGATACATGAAATTACAATCACTGCTGTGTTGTATATTTGAAACATTGTGGTTGCCAAGGTCTGCTTGGATGCAATATTTTGTCATATTTCAAGCACTATGCATTCACACTCTGTATGCCAATAACACATTTGGCCAGTTGGATGGTCCCTAACTGCACTTGATATTCACCGTATGTTTAGTTTAGTGGTCCAGACACAAAACCTTTCATAAAATAGAGTGGGAAGTCTAGAGTACATGCTTTCCTAATGCTAATTTGAATCTGCCTGGTAAGTAAAACAAAACTGTTTGTTCCATTCTTAAAACCCCTAATTTACTCCTATTCCTACCCAGCTTGTGTGTTCCCGTTTCTGTAATATTAGATTTACGGTGGAGCAGAAACCCGGCTTGGAGCATGTCTCTCAAATTGTGTATGTATATATATTAATGTGATTCCATCTGAGGAAACACACAGATCAGCCAGGAGCCATATTGACAAGGCAAGGTGCTGGAGACCATCAAGAGCAATTATTGTCACCCTGTGGAGTGTCTGGTTGTTTACCTTCAGATGGAGGCAATGTAAATGCAGAGCAACAAGGAGGACTGACAGAGTTGGTTCTGTAATTTAATCTGTGCATGTTGGAGAATGATCAGTATGCTCCTTGTGTCTCTCTCTATCCCGCTGTCCCACATGTACAAAGCCCCGCTGCGGATCGCAAGTGTCCCTGAGCTTGGACAAATAGCAGACTAACACAATCACATAAACACTCCGTCACTCATTTTTCCTGCTGATTCAGCCTCTTTTTTTTCTGTGTGCATATGCTCACAGAAATCCTCATGGAAAAACTGAATAGCAAGTTTAGCAATCCGCACACAATTGTGTTTATGACGTTAGAGCGGAAAAAGCTTCTCACTTGCATGCGAGAAGGTCATCTTTCTTCCTTATGTCTTTTTAACATTTTGCACACATCCATCAATCCATTCATCCATCTTTTCATTCACTGTGATTATTAAATTAAAAGTTGCTAAACCAGTGGAGTTCCAGCTTTTTCCCTCAGGTGTCAAAACTGGCCAATTTTAACTACTGGCAGGCTACAAAGTTCATTAAACAAAAAGTGTAATAATTGGTATATTGTGATGTATATTTTTTTAGTTTTCCCTGCTCAATAAAACACATATGATATTTCTTTCCCCACATAGCAAATGTAAAGTTAAAGATTTGTTGGGGGTTTTTTTACATATTTTGGATCTTTAAGATTATGCTGTTGCAAAAACGTTATATTTTTAAAAATGTCACTTGTTTTTACTAGGAGAGCCAAATAAATGTGAAAGGTGATATATTTCTGTCAAACTCAGGCATTTATCACCGGCTTTGATCAGATGACAGTACCTTTAACTTATGAACTCACTTTACCAGGTTAAATCTTTGCTGCTCCATCTAAAGTCATAAATTCCTCCCCCTTCCAAATCAAAACACTCGCTCTCTCAACTTAAACGCATTTCCTTAACCCCAGCTCTTCACCAAAACGTCGCAACAGAAAGAAGCAATAACAGCCGCGCCGTATGTTTTATTAACTCCACCGATAACGCTTGTGATTTATAGCACTTACATCGCCACCGAGCCCTGATCACATCATGGATCACACAACCCCAGCAGCAGCAGAGAACCTACTGTCTTAACAGTGAGTGAAGCAAATGAGCCCGAATGTTCCTGCTGGTTTGCGGATCGTAGCAGATGTTCATCTGTCTGTTTGTGTTGCGGCGCGCTGCTGATGGTAAGCGGTGATGGAGGCTGAGGATTGGTTGCTCGGGTCTTGCCTGTAAAAATTGCGTGAGGGGAGACAAACTCTTGCTGCATCGAGTTTGGGGCACCGGGGTGACATAGTGTCAAATCTGAACCGATTCTGCTGTATTTCTATATTTTTGGGCCGCAGGTCAATTTCTAATCTGTCCATATTATGCACATATTTTAATTTCTTTCTTATCCATAGCATAAAATATACCATAAAATATAGATCTGTACCAAGTCCCCACTTTTTCCCTCAGGGAGGAGATGACTGACAGATAAGCTCTTGCACTCTAAATTTATGCATCATGTCCCCCTTTAAAGAGTTTTCCAGCTTAAGGCAATAACTTACCTTCATCTAGTTGCTTCTTCATCTTTGTCTCTCTCTCTCTCTCTCTCTCTCTCTGTCTCTCCTTTTGCTCATAATTTATTGTATTGTTTTTAATTAAATGGATGGCAGGTGGGGAGGGGGATTTGAAGAGCCCAGCAGTTCCAAGTTGCAACATTTTCTTATCTGAATATTAAATTCTGGGCACACCTATCGTAAAGCGGGACCATAAAGCTGAATAGGTCCCAAACTTGTGCCACGGTGTGTGTTAGGGGGATTAAACTGTTAGGCAAATGTCACCTTTGGAGGAGGAGAGTGTGGATATTAAAGCAACTTACGGGATAAAGTAAATAGAAACATTGCTGCTTATTGGGTACATGGTTCCATTTTTCATTTGTCAGGTTTTTTTTTGTGTAAAAGTCCAAATAAATTTACTGGAAAGTGTAAAATAATGAATGAAAGGTAACCTTCTGCTTTTTGTGAAAAAAGAAACAACAAAAAAACAAAAAAAACATGGTTGATGTTTCAACATGGTTAAACTGTTTTGGTTTAAAGTTTTAGACCAACACAAAGTTGTAAATAATTTTGCAGTGGGATTAATATGATAGTTTTCAACGTTCTTTTTATAAACAAAAATCAGAAATGTACGGCATGCTTTTGTATTCCCCCCTCAAACAAAATCTGCAGCCAGTTGCTTCTAAAGGAGACTCTGCAGGAGCTGCAGAGTTTCAGTCTCACCAACTGCGGGCAGGAAAGCTGGTTTTAGTAGATGGGCTGATGGACTATCAATGATCTATTCCTTTCTAATAAGCATTAAACTTCGTATCCTGTTTGTCAGTCTGAGAGAGGACCAGCCTCATCGACTATTTTCTCTTGCATCCGCTCACAGCGTTGGGATATAATTCCTGTAGTGACCTGACGTTCAACAGTCTTGGCTGGATGACCCCCTTTGACCTTAAAACATAAGAATCTTTTATTTTGCTAATGCACCGCTCTGGCAGACACCACACCGTCCCTGAGGAGAGCTTTTCTCGCATGATTTTCTCGTCACGCTGACATTTTCCGTCCCCAGACGCTCACGTCAGTCTTGTGGAAAGAAACCCAGATGAATCCTTTGGACCATTTTCTTGTCATGGCTTGTTTGTCAAATATACATCATCTGTATTACATCGCAATGCTTCTCCTCTGAGCGCCACTTGAAGCCAAATGTCGCAGAATCCCATCACGTGATTTAAGATTTCCTCCGTATGTTCGTGTAATTTGGGAAATACATAAACATGCATAATACAGATCACTCCAATTATTCCCTCCTGTTTCACAGAGGCTGAGATCTCACAGCGGGTTTTTCTGTGAACATGACGGACAGCGAGGAAGCAGCAGGGGGCGCTGTGTGGATGACGCCCCCATCTCACCGGTGCTTTAACCTTTTTCCCTCTGCGCCCGTCCTGCAGGGCACCGTGTTCCTCCTGGCACCCTGGCCACACAGGCCCTGCTTGTTCCCGTCTCTGATTATAGAAACCTGTTTATTCTCCCAGCTCTTAGACGACATGCTCCAGGCAGCAGGACAGGGAAGAAAAAGAGGTGAGGTGGAAAACAAAGAGGGAACAAAGTTGCGCCCTATATCTACTGGTCCTGCATTATGCAAATGTGTTTCACAAGCCCTTTTCAGATATGAGATATCTAAAATTAATGGCTTCATAAATCTGTTGATTAAATGGCATTCGGCCTGACATGGGTCACATTTGAGGTAATGCTCTTGACAGGTTTAGCCAGTGACAGTGATGAAGAGAGTCCAGCGCGTGCGTGCAATTCACCTGCAGGTACGACATCATTCAATATATGCAGAAAAATGTGAATAAAGAGACTGAACTTAATAAAGCGCTAATGAAAACTAAGTTAATATGTTCCTCATGTGCTTAGAAGTAGTAGTTACATTTCTGAAAATGCTTTTTTTTTTGACATCTTTAAATAAAAAAGTTGAGTGTGAACTCCAACTGAGCTAACACTTAACACCCCATCTGCTGCTTGTGTGAGATGACAAATTGCAGCAGTTTTTCCTCCCATTTTTTTGAAAACATGTTCAGCTCATTCATTTCACTCTGCCATTTTAGTTAAGTTGCTGCCTGGACCTCCTTGTTCATTTGGCTCAACGCGGCACCACTTGTAGCAGTGGAAAAATCACCCGTGGTTCCAGCCACTCTGCTGTGTCTTGTTTTCATTACATGGACTCACCCACTGGAGGACAGGAATGCAGCAGGGCTCCCCAGCTCCCGCCTCACTCCTCTTTCTGTCTTTCGGGAAGCTGTTTCTGATCTATTCTGGTTGGTTTTCACCTCTGGATTATCAGGTTTTCCATGTTTTCCATGTTGACGTCTTGGTAAACGAGGGTCGCCCTGGCTAATAAAATTCACTTGATCGATTCTTTGATAAACCTTTGACACGTTGGCTTTGATGGCTGATCTAAAACTGTCATTTGTTAAAAAACAAGCTTGTTTGATTCCTTTTAATAAATGGTAATATTGTTGGAGGCTTCGGATAATTTAAATTTGCAGGAGGCAAAATTGCAAACTCCAATTGGAAAGCTAAATTTTATTCTTTTTGAGATACTTTTACAAAATATTTTAAAATAAAAAAGCAACATTTTAAATATTTTTTAAATACTGTTTTTAATAAATATACATAGTATATGTATATTTATGTATAAATATACATAAATATACATACAAAAATCAAATATTTTCTCAGGAAATCTTACTTAGATTGAGTTTATGCCCTGTAATATTGCAGGGCATAAACTGGGAATTGTAGTGTTAACAAGTTCTGCGCCGACAAGTTATTAGGAAAATAATTGATCTTCGGTACCTACCTGTCTATTTAATATCTGAAATAAAAAGTTTTCTGTACATAGAACATACTTTCCACTTGAGTGTCAAGATGTTGATGTAATACAGTTTTCCATTATCATAATTTGTGAGGAGGACACCCGACTTCAGAGTACAAATCGTACTCTAGGGGTTCAGCCACACAACAAGCAAAGTTAGGTTGACATCAGCAAAACTGAATCAAGACTGAGGCTTTTTTGAGTGGAAATGCTTCATTTTATGGGAGTAGATTTAGCTTTGCAGTCCTGCAACACTCAGGGGAGAACTACAAAAGGGCTTTGAGACACTTCACTTCCCCTGGACAATGCTTTGGGGGGGGAAAAAAGGCTAAAAAATGTTACCAGAGTGTGTCCGAGAAAAGCTTTTAACAGCAGGGGACTTCATCTGGGAAAATAGTACTGCTGGGGTTGCAGCCATGCTTCAAAGGTGACACAGAGAGATCTTCAAGAACCCACTAGGTCACACTATCATTCTTTTTCTCGCTCCTTTACATCCCCACCTGGCATAATTTTTATTTTTCTATGGCTTTCTGGCTCCCTGTCAGCATCTGGACTATATGGTGCCACTTTGACATTCTTGATCCGGCTTTGTTGTCCTGCGCTAAGCCCATCAGGAGTTCTTCCTCTTATTGTACCCAATGAATGTTAAAATCCTGTTCCCATCTACCCTCGCCGGAGGGGAAGCTTGCTTTTATTCCTCCCCATCAACCGCATCAGCGTTTTAGGAAAGAATCGGGATGGGGGTGAGAAGTTCTGAGTTAGCTTGAGTGATTTTCGAAAGATTAATAGGTGAGAAAAATTCAATACAAAGCTGATAGAGACATACCTCAAGGGTCTTGCAGTTGTACTTGGAGCAAAAGGTGGCTCTGTTGACTTTTCCTTCTTTGTGTTGGTCTGTCACATAAAGCTGAAATGAAATACTTTAAAGTTATAGAGGAACCAAATGTGAAAGTAAACACTTTGACCAACCACTTTAGACGGATAACAAACTTAACCTGGAAAAAAAGAAAAAGATTTAAATCTCAGATGATCAACACACAAACACCTCTGAATTGCTCACGTAACCATTAGCAACACGCGCTTCAAAGGTGACATGGTAACTACCCTCGTCTAATGCATCTCCAACCACGGTGCAACACTTGTTTCTTTCATCCAGCGTGGCATTTCTCTAATGTTTAATGAAGCACCCATTAAGTGTTTCACTAATGTCTAATGAGGTTTTCATTGGGAAAGTTCAACTGTGGCTCCTTTATGCACGACTGTAGGCGCCGCGCCGCCGAGGATTCGTTGCAGCAATAATAGGTGCTGCTTTCATGCAGCAGAACGTCGTATTATGAGAGCATCAATGTAGAGCGTGGGTGTTGATCTTTGCAAATGTCATGCTCTATTCTGCAAGGCTGGAATTGGGCTTGGTATTAACCCAACCCCTAGCTTGTTTGTTTGTTTGTTTGTTTGTTTTTGTTTCCAGTGGCCCTGTAATATTCCAAAGTATCACCTTATTTCATTTTCAGGCCTGGTTTCTGGCAAATAATAAAAAAAAGCTTAGAAAATTGAAAGTTCACAACAGATTGCAGTTCCCTACCTGTTGAGTGCCACGTGCTAGCACGTTTATGAAGGTAGGAGAAGGATTGTTAGAGGTCTATTGTCTCTTAATATCTGCTTTACCTGCTTTAATTAAGGAGAACAGCAGCAGTAGTTGCCTGCTTAGTGATAATGAGGTGCGGTGCCAAATATGAATAGTGGGAGATTGACCATACGCGAGGGGGACATGGCTAAATGACTGCGAAACAATGCGCTGTCAATGGCCGCCTTAAAGTGCTTGATTGGAGAGGCTCGGGCTGTAATAAGCAAGACAAAGTGAATGCTGAACTAACAGACAATTAAGCTGCCACATCTGGCAACGGTGCCGCGAGCTGCTACCCGGCCGCCGCAATTACACTTGTCTGTCACAGCCTGAACGTCGGGCAGGAGCAAAGGATAATGCGTACCCTTCCTCAGAGCTTGCAGAGTATTTTTAGGAATCACTTCCTGCTGCTCCGACATCCTGCTGAATCTGGGAGAAAAGAAAAGGCCCTTTACCTGTCCTCACTTAGCTGCAGTTTGGATTTCTGGGCTTTTTATCGGGTCACAAGCCCATTCTTCCTGTCCTGCTGGATAATGAGCTCCGGGGTAGTCTTTATCGAAAACCATATTGCCGGCATTAAAGGAATAATTGATGGGGAAGAGGACAGCAGTAAATTCTTCAGGTCATTCTAACATTTTAGCAAGGAGATTTAGTTGTACTTTAAAAGCATGTGTGGATGTCTTATCCAAAACAAAACAAGCTGAGATCTTTTAAGAGTTAAATCCAATTCTCTTTCATGTATGTTGGATTTTGCACCAGTGGATGAGAGATGAACAAGGACAATAATTATAAGCTTCTAAAATGGAGTTTCCTTCATTCAGTGCTTTGAAAATGTATTTGCTTCTTACAGAGTTGCTGAATTTATATGTCTAGCATTTTCTGATTAATTTGTCATCTCCTTTTTTCAATTTTTCATATATAATTGTATGTAACCTCAGGCAGTGAAGGGGCTTTAATAGACAGAATAGATGACTGGACTTTAGCTGTGGGTTGTTTCATCAGAAATTACGATAATTTGTGTTGCTCTTAAATATCGTTATTATACATTCTGACATAAAACCTCTGATTTTCTGCCACATTTGTACAGAGGTTATGCATAATAAGCCACAAGGAATATATATTGGGACATTTTTTCCCCACTAGCTTTGAGATTTAATGTGTGTGACTTATTTAAAAGGAATAAAGAGAAAAGACAGCTCTAACTTCTTTAGAGCTTGATTGTTTGAATCAGAAAGGGAAGCGTTAGCAGATTAATTCAGCACTGGTGATGCCCTTCCTGCATGCAGATGTTTTGATCTGTAATCTATTTAATCTTCAGCTCTGAAGGGCAGTACAATGCTCTGTACACTAGCCAGAAGTCTTTGATTTGGCTATGAGATTTCCTCGGCTACGCGCTTCATGACCATATGCCTTTTTTTGTCTCTTTTATGCTATACCTTTATCATATGTCGCTGATAGAGAAATGCATTAGTGCCTATGGGAGATAACATAGCAGAGACAATCGCATTTACAGTCACTTTGCTGCTCTGACGAGGCCGAGAAGTCGGGATTTAAATGTTGGGCTCGGTATGCTTAAATCCTCTCATGGCTGTTTGTGCGTCCCCCAGCCTGAGCCACGTCACCTCCACCGCCTTGGCTGTTTGCAGATAAGCCGGCGCAAATTAACACGCCGTCGTTATGGGAATATCATGCTGCCATATGCACGAGGAGCCCCCCCCTTGCAGTAAGTCCTGGAGAGTGACACTGCAGCTGATGTCAGCACAGCAGTGGATCAGTCAATACTACAATCCTACATGCTGTTCAGATCCATGGGTGAAGCCTCTTGACATCAGAGGAGGCCCACTAAACCATTGGTGTTTCCTTTTACTGTCTCCACCTGTCATAATAAGGGCCCTTTTTTTTGTTTGCTGTTTTATTTGCTCTTCCTTTGCTCTGGATTGAGGCTTTGTGGCACCACAGAGACACCTGGTGGACCATAGAGGCAGAGCATTGCTTGTTTACAATATGTGGGTGGTCCAGGACATTACCCTGCCTCCCATCTTTTTTTCTCTCTCACTAGCAGCATACTTACATGCATTACTCCATCACTGAGTTGTGCAGCTTAATACTTTTTTTTTCCAGAAACATGAAAATATCTATATTTCTTAAACCTACAAATGTTAATAAATTTTATTGAGATTTTATGTGACAAACCTTTGCCAAATTAAGTAAATTAATTTAAACATAAATTAGTGCTGCTCATTAATGGGTAAAAATCAGCAGGATAACTATCTTAACATACAGCCAGGCTTAGGTTTGGATCAACACATGTACATGTTGATCCAAACCAGCTTAGTCAAAGTCCAAGCTTAGGTACAATTGAGATTTTTTAGCAAATCTTGAAATTCGCTGCTTACATGTCATCTCCATCCAATCTAAGTGAGCTTTTGTTATTTTTGCTGTATCAATTTTTGTGTGGGCTTGTGGTATATAAACCAAATAAAACACATTTTGGCACTGCTGTGACAAAATGTGAAAAAAGTTCAGTGATACTTTAGCGAGCCACTGCCTCACCAAACCAGATTTTTCCTGTTAACACAGCAGCTATCACCTGACCATGCTACACTGAACTAAAGGGCCAAATTAGAGCAGGCCCTGTAAGGTAAAAATCCGTATTATCTTTGAACTAGCAAGTACCCAATTATACGCCACAGTTATCACACATCTCACAGACTTCTGACTCATTGCTGTAGGGCCAGTGAACAACGAGAGATAATAAAGAGCTGCTGAATCACCTTTTTTCCCTCTTGGACTCAGCCTGTTCTACCTCCTCGTGCTTCTTTTCTCTACCTGAGCCGCGCCTCCGGTGCGTTTGATGCATATTAGTATATTTGTCCTACTCATTTATGTGCCGTCGGTCAAAGCATTTTGTGTCAGACTTGTGAAAAATGAGTCCAAGGTCTCTAATCCAAAAGCGGAGAGAAAAGACATTTAATAGGGTTTTATCTGTCGCAGAGGACGTTGTGTTCAAAATGAGCCGAGCAGAGAGGAGACCTCCTGCTGATGTGAGCGAAAGGGGCTTATCTATTCATTTATTTTTTTCTCTGGACTTTCTCATCACTCAGTTCACTTCATTTTGGTCGTCCCAGAGAAAGTCTGCTCATTACGCCTTGACAACAAAAAAAAAAACTGCTGACTTTTGCCATCTGACTTCTATATTTTCAGAGTGGCATCCTTCTCAGTAGCCACTTATACAGGAAGAAGGCAAGATAAGTTTATTTGTATGGCATATTTCAGCAACAAGGTAATAAAGATGAACATTTTCCAGAAGCTTGTCCCAGAATAGAGAATCATAAAAACTCTGCTTGCTTGAAAAGAATTTAACATTTGTCATAAGAATATAGTAGCAGCCAAATTCAGTGCCCGAAATGCCCTTGCCTGGATTTTGATTTTGTAATAAAAGATGTTTTTAAAGTACTTTGTACAAAACGCAGCGATTGAATCTGAAATGCAGCGCCTGACCCTAAAAAGGTTCTTTTGAAGAGTTTAAGTGCTTTTATGGCGGGTTAGAAGTGTTGCAAAGGTGGCTTGAAAGAGGGTTCAAGAGTGTTTCCAAAGTCTGAGGGCTTTTCAGGGAAATTAGAAAGGACCTTTGATGGTTCTACATGGATTGCATGAAGATCTGGAAACGGTGGCGGAAATGGATCCACTGTGTTTCTAGTCATCTGAGAAGGAGAAACTTAAGTGTTTAATTATGACAACGTTAGATATTCACAACTACTGGTTGAAGCAGAAAAGTTTTCTGCTAATGTTCTTTCCTGACATTAGGAAAAAGCAGCAGCTGTTTTCCCGGCATGTCTTTAATTTTGAAATAAATTCAAAACCTCATATCCTGCTTGTTGTTCCTTACAGGAAGTCCTGTCAACCTCACATGCAGCGCGTTCTTCGGCTACAACGGCGACGTCAGCCCGCTTATCTACTGGAAGAAGGAGGACAACTTCATCGAAGACCTGGATGAGGAGCGAATTCAAGAGAGTGACATCAAGTAAGCACTTCAACACCTGCCTATAGGTGCTGTGAGTCTAACAAGAAGATTTAAAAAGAAAATAGAAAAGTAACATGTCTTAACCTAATTTCTGAAAAGCTTGGAAAATATATCATAAATTTATGAGACACTTCTTATCCATTTATGTGCATCTGAACTTGTAAATTCCTATTTAAGCCCAATTCCCATAACTGTTGGATAATCCATCAACACTCTGACCCGCATCTGTTATAAAGCTGGTGGTCATGAATGCTTCATGCAGCTGTTTGATAATGCAGAAAGCCATGCATTCTTTATCACATGCAGTACTGTACATATATGCATAGTTAAGACATGCTCCCATTGATTGTGGCAGTAATGGGATAGTAGCTCAGCCCTTTCCCATAACGGTTGGCCTCCACCTTTGTGCTCACATTTCTCATTAGACATTCATTGCTTCCTTGAACGTCACACACCGGGTGAGAAACCCTCCAGTTAAATCTGTTGGGATCTTCTTGGCTTTAGCTGCATTCTAGTCTCAAGGAAAATCCATAATTCTGATATAACATTTTTTACTTATTAGTTACTTTGATTCGACAGTGTCTTAGATGTGCCCCAACTCTTAGACTCATAAGAATATCTTTTTCTGTACCTTTAAGAGAAACTTGAGTTTTGACTAGCTGTACACAATTCTTGTCAAAAACTATATGCTTGAGTTTCACATTTTTAAAAACATTGCTGAAAAATTATTTTAATGACATTGGTATTTACTGAGATGCACATGTCAACAAGGCATCCTCTGGAGATGTATGAAGGCAAAATTGCTGCGTAGTTAATCACAGGTTTGAAAAGCTAAAAGCTTTTGTTTGTATTCCAGTTAACGATGACTAGTTGAAAACCGGTGCATCACTACAACAAGCACATGAAACATATAAAAAAATACCCTGGTTTGGATTAGTTTTCTTCTAAAAATCTCAAATGAATGCAATTAAACAAAAGCATAATCTCTGCATTCATCATTTCTACAGAGATTCACTAGAGGAAAACTTCTTTTTTTTTTATTCATGGACAAAACCAGAAAAAATAAACAACAGAATTAGTCAGTCCTCTGATCTTTAAAAAAACAAAAAAAGCTTTTATTTTTGTGAAGATTTTTGCTGCTGCTTCATCATTGAAATAAACCCGTCACGCACCCGTTCATGTCCCGCTCCGACTGTACCCTCCCGACCCATGCATATGACTGCAAAGTCTCTGTTGTCGACAAATGCCATCTAATGAAAAGGTTAACTGTAAGCAGCATGACAAGGCTGGAAGGAGAGTTAGCAGCCCAGTCTGTGACCTGGCATTTGGAGATGTCTCTATTAGCCTGCTAGCTTGCTCAACCCAGCTCTTAGTGGCGCTCTCTGTTGTGAAGGACGCCAGGCCAATTAGAGCTTACAGGATATAAGGGGGGCGGTGGTGTTGGTGGGGCTGGCAGGTGGCAGAAGTGGGTAGGTGGTTTTGATAATGATGAGAAATACCAAGGAGAGAACTGCATGCGGTCAGAAATCTGCTTTGAGAAGACAGTCAAATCAAGTAACGAGGGAGAAAGTAAATGTTTGACCCTGTGAAAAAGTATGCTAATGCGAGTGCTGGTGCTGAAGTGACCAGGCTTGTATGCATATTGTGGAGGCTCAACTTCGAGTGTTTGAAACGCTCACTTTAACTCTGCCGCTGCACGACGCTGTCTTTTAGTTGCAGGTATTATTTATTTTTATTCCTTGCTCCCATTTGAGCATGCACCACTTCAGACCCTTTCCTCTGACATCACTCTGTGAGCTTTTAGCTTTGAAATGGAAATGAATCACAGGGGAGCGCTCCCTGAAGGGCCGCCTATAATACCCGAAATGGAGCTTTTGGCAAAACATCACACCTCCGAGATTCCAGGTTGATGCAGATTTTTGTGGCTGCAGAAGAAGGACTTTGCGATGCCTAAGAGCCGGACGGTCGAAAACGGAGGTAGCACTGCAGAGGTTTCAGTCTCTGGTGCTTTTCTGATCTATTTGACCTGCAGGGTGATGAGCACATACATTTGAAGCTGGTTCTTTTTCATTTATTCATCAAAACCAAGATATCTCAGGCTTAGAAACAAACGATGTATGACTTGGTAATCCTGTCATAATGCTTGGTTTTGATTGCTGTGGTTTGATTCAAATTCAATTTTGTCAACCTACTCAGACATCACAGGTTTTTCTGTTTTTAAACCATTGCATAATGTCAGTGCCCAAAGATTTGAAGACAAATCACAAACCTGAGTCCATCACGTTTTTTCTCCTCGTTCTCCTCGGTTTTCTTTAACTTAACCAGTAACCTTAACTTCCAAGCGTTATCGCCTGCCAGGTTTTGGCGTGGGTGAGGTTATGCTGGATGCCTCCTCCTTCTGTGGGACAACATTTTTTTCTCTCTGGAAAAGACTTTCACCAACAAGAATGATAGATTCTGTTTTACTCTCCCCAGCTCCTATTGCTCCACTTCCAGTCTATGTTGTGTCACACACGGCTGCCGTAGTCTTTAAAAAGCCATCAGTGGGACTGTGTGTCTCAACCTTGAGGTGACGTCCTGCGTCACTGGCTGACTGGCCTCACAATGTGGAGCGATGTGTTTTCACAGGAACCAAGAAAAAAAAAGGCTAAATTAGTTTTGCACTCATGCTTCTATAACCCAACTTTAGTTGCTCCCATTTTTGTTCCTCCACAAAAAGCAGTTCTTCATTATTAGGTTTTATGAGCAGCTTGCACATGTAGCTATAAAATAATTGCTTGTAATGGTCCCTCTTTGTATATGTTCAATAAAAGAAATTCACTGCAGAGTGATATTTTCTGTGAGATTCCACTTATTAGCCACATTTGGTGCAGCTAATGCAAGACATTGCCATGGCAGCGGCGGCCGCATTGTAGTTTGTCCTCATATATACGCAGCGCTTCACAATCTGCTTTATTTAGTCTGTTCATTGATCAACAAGAATGAGATGAGTTTTCATATGCAAATGCCCTGCAGTAGGCAGGAGATGAATGCCTAAGTGGTACTCACACCTTTTTGCACTATTAGCCCCATGCATCATTAAACAGAAGTTTGAAATAGCTGTAATTTTTTTGCAGCCTTAAAAAGGTTATCTGCTCATACATATTAGCTGCTTTTGCACCCCCGCAGGTAAGATACAGCTTTTTCTATGCTAATGTTTTCTTGTTTCATGCCTTTTTTTCCCAAAAGAAAGTTTATTATGATTGCTTTTTCAATATAAGATGATGTTGGTTTGTTTTGAGAACTAATTTGGAATAATTACCAAGACGTCCTGCTGGTGGAAACCTCAACAATGTTGTTGATGTTTTATTATTATTATTATTATTATTATTATTATTATTATTATTAGTTTGTTAAAAAAGTAACCTTCTCTGTCTCTGGTTACACTGTCGTTGAAATCCCTTGAAACAGACATGTTTCTACAGTATTTAATTATTTATTTATTTTTATCAAACCCACAACTACAGGTGATTCTCCATATGGAATAATTTACTGCATTAAGACACAGCATCACGTAAATGTTTCACATTATGATTTTCAATAAGTGAAAAAAGCTTTCGAGCCCATCCTGAACCTATGTGAAAATTTTATACATCGTTGTGAATTCATGAATCAATTGAGACTAATTGTTTTCAGAAAGGTGCGTCCAGTATTGTATAATAATTCTAAGCTTGGCTTCTGCCTCCAGGTAGACCTGATAAGTATTTGACTTAAATGCAGAAGGAAATCCAAAACATCCAAAACATTTCAGGAGCTCTGCCTGTTATTGAAATGCGAATATTCCTTGTATGAAAATTTATGAGGTCAGGATGTATAGATATTCTGATCCACACACCGCTGGTACATCTCAGATTCCTCTCAGGGAAACCTCTGTTTGAATCTGATTTTTTTTTCCTTAAATAAATCATAGCTGCCTCTTTATCTTATTTCTGTTTTTACGGAACGTCTGATCCAACATTGTTTGGAATCTGTCATCATCAGGCAAACCTGCAACATTTAAAGCACAACTTCTGCCCTGTGTGCTGCCTGATTACTCTGCTTTCTTCTTTTTATTCTTTTTCAATCAGATTCCTTAAACACAGACTGCCAGAAGCTGCTTTGATCTGAACCTTGCAGCCGTTCTCTTTTCGGGAATATGTTTGAAGCATTACTGGTGCTTTTTTGAATCTTTGTTGTGTGTTTGTTTCGTTTTACTGACAAAAAATGATCATTTATGCTCAAGCACAATTATTAGGAGCTCTGTGCTGACCCCTGCAGGACAATCCGGGAGCACCTCGGAGAGCAGGAAGTCTCCATCTCTCTGACCATCGACTCCTTGGAGGAGAGTGACCTCGGCAACTACTCCTGCTACGTGGAGAACAGCAACGGGCGGCGGCAAGCCAACGTCAAACTCATCAAGAAGGGTGAGCCGAAACATCTAGAGCGTCATTTTTTATTTTATTTTATTTTATTTTTTTAAACATAAATCAAACAAATGAGAAGACAGGCTTAATAGTTAGTTCTGTGGGAATTGTGTGAATTGATTACTTGTTTTCTGCCTTATTGAGAAAATAACAGGAAACTACAGCGGACAGTGCAAAAAATAAAACATATTTATTCACCTCAGCTCCAAAACCCAGGCGTTTATGGTAACATTATACTTAACATACTGTCTGACCCCAACTAACACATAAAACATCACTTTTGATAGCTGCTTCTTTTATTTTTAACATTATTTCCTGTTAATTTACAACAGGGATGCAGATTATTTTAGTGTCCTTACTTAAAATATGTAGGGGAATTTCTCTGCAGCCTTTAAGTTGTCGGTATAGAATACATTAACATAGTAAGATATTCCTCCTCTCTTTAAAGCTGGAAGCCTTGGATCTAACTTTGATGCCAGCCCAGTTCCTCTCCATTTGCTATATTAAAGGGGCTTATGCTGCATGCTGGAATCTGAAAATAAACTGCTGCAGATTAGCCTCTTCCTCGCAGGATGGAGAGACTGCAAGGAATCATCTCGTTTCTGTATTTTCTGAGTTGTTTTTTTTTTTGAGTGTGTGCTTTTGGTTTTGGTGCATTTTTTAGGACTGCTCAGTGTTTACATCACTTTTAAAAAGGCATCACAGTGTCTTCGGCTCTTGAAGCTCAAAGTGAATGTGATTATTTCGCTCGTTTGATTTGACATGCTTTTGGATCCCTCACACGGAAAACGCAAACATTGCCGGCAGCAGCGCACAAGGCCTGACTCTCCAGTCCTGATCCCCCTCATAATGCAAGCAGCATTAGCATATAGCGCTATGCTAGTTTTCAGATCCATTGGACTTTTTTCATATTCTGTCTTCAGTGTAAATATTTTATGATTTCACATGGCGGATTAGCACAAAGCGGTGCCTTAAGTGTGTGGCGGACATATTTCAAATGCGGGGCTTCGGTTTGTATTCAGCCCCCTTTATTCTGATACCCCCAAAGAAAATTAGAGTACAGTTGGTGTTTGAACTATTAAAATAGGCAGTTGCAGGCTTTTTTTAGGAGGTCTCAAGTATTTTAGCCGTTAGCAAGTGGTTGTGGTCTGTTATCACCATGGTTACCAGGGGTAACCTTTCAATAGGACAAGTACTAGTTGTCCTGGGATGTCTAAAAATGAATAGAGTCAAAGTATGTGCAATCTTTGAAGAAGTCCTTTGCAGTTAGAGGCTGCAAAGGACTTGAGACTTGCGAGAAAATTCACAACCCAGCAAGACAACAATCCGAAACATTTAGCCACATCATCCCTAACATATACCGTTATTGACTACTTTGTGTTGTTCAATCCCAGTAAAATATATTTGTATTCATGGTTTATAAGAGGGTGAATACTAATTGTACAGCGCTTTCCTAATTTTTTTTTGGGCTCTTCTTCATCATTTCATGCTTCCCCCTCGTCAGAGACAAGCAGAAAAAGAGGGAGAGGAAGTAATGAATAGTCCTCTTCCATGCGGCTCAATCATATCCAGTCTTTTAGTCGTCGGGAGCTAATTTGTCTTAATCTGTCCCTCTGCAGCGCTGCTACAATATGGATTCCAGGCAGGGAGGAATTTTCCTCCTCCGCTGTAATCTTTGCAGCTTGAAAAGCAGCTGGCTCCATATGAGGTCCAACACACTGGAGCCGAGAATCAGGCTGCGCAAAAAGGCAGGCGGACGGAGGGAGAGGTGGAGAGGACATTGAATTAAATACGTGGTAGGAGTGGAGTTTTTAGCAATGCTCGTTAGCCGCAGTGCCTCGCTCTGAGAAATCAGGCAAATCAGGATGATTGCCAGGACCGAGAGGAGATCCAGCTGAGCCCAGAGGAGGATGGTGAAACCCGTAGTCACGCTGCCTCGAGTTTGTTTGCTTTTTCTCTCTTTTTTTTTCTTTTTAAACTTACGCACTCAAATGCCCATCAGTGAGTTCAGATGGCTGAAGGTCATCTACAGACAGGCGTGATGAGGCGGAGCAGGCCATGCTCGTTAGCTTTCAGGAACATCATCCCTCATCGTGGGAGCTGTCAGCTCCAAATCCACCGCAGGGAGGCGAGCATCTCTCACCGCAAAGAGGTTAAACGCGCACCAGTGATGGATGGCAGCGCATGGGAGAGTCCTCTCCGTCCGTGGTTAGACGTACGGGCAGCGCCGCGGTCAGCCAGGGAGTCTGTGAGGCGTGGCTTGGAGGAAAAGTTGAACCGGAATGTCATCAGACAAAAGTAAGAAGATCTGAAAGAGAGTCGTGATCAAACCTGTCAGAAATGCGGCAATCAGAGATTTCGATTTCCAGTTCTGACCTGCCAGTAGCACTTTTAGCGAATTTTGATCTCTATTTCAGACCAAAGTCGGTGTTGCCACCATGGCCTCTTTGTTTAATTAAAGAATATTCAAACCTCTACATGAGAAAAATAAAAACAGCAATGAATTTGAAATCTTTTCAAATTCTTTTGATACGTCTTACCACCCAGACTCATATGCCTTACCTTACCTTAAGAGTGAGGAGTACAGTCAGCTGAAGACAGGCCTCCACAATGCTGATTAACCTTTGAGCCTGATGTGTAATTTCTTGTGGGAGTAAATGTGGTTTGGATTTTTTGATTTTCCGACTGAGAGGTCAGGAGCGTTCAAGTTGAAAATTGTCCCGATTTAGCAACCAGACTATATCTGGGTGCCTCTCTGCAAACACTGACCGCACCGTCTCCTATCGTTGCTCAAGGCATCACCGACGTAATGTAAAGTAATGTACTATAAAACCAAGAGAGGATCTCTGAAGATCTGTTTCACTTCTTCATGAGGTCCTACCAAGCTGCTCCGAGCCGTCAGCAACCACCTGAGCGCTTTGCCGTTTTCGCAGCTTCACACCAATCTTCATGAGTCTGGCAGCGCAATCTGTCACGTGCCATTGTCGCACCGGTTGCCCCGGCGCGGGTTTTTTTTATTATTATCCGAGTCGAGCCAGGAGGCTTTAAATGACAGGCACAGGAGCAGCTTTCTGCTTTCATTCGGCTCTGAGTTATGTGGCATCCGTATCCAATCAAGCCAGAATGAGCAATGTTGGAAAGATGGAGAGGGGAAACAAGAAAAACTGACACAAACACAGAGTGAAGGGGGTTGCGGCCCCGGTCGATGCATAAAAAACACTTTCACAAACACGGAGTCCTTTCCCATTAGCTGCCGGCGCCTTTCTTATCCGTCATGATGGCATCGTGTGTTACCTTTACATCGATTACGTTTGGATCCGCAGCTGCCGGATGCAAATGCGCTTGTCTGAAGGAGCAGAGAGAAACCATCAGGTGGAGGAAACGACTGAGAGGAGAGGCTGTTGGAGCTCAAAGAAGAAAACTTTCTTTTCAGCTTAAAGAGAATAAGGAGAGTGTGTTTAAGTCGTTCAAGCAAATTTGAGGACAGAATGTAAAGAGGAAGTTTTAATTATCAGAAATATAAGGTATCAGTTATTTTTTTCAGTGGCTTTATTTTGTTATTTAAGAGGCTGGCAGACATGAGCAACTTGATCCCAGGATCTGGAATGGAAAATTGAGTGCACACTTTCAATCCAGCTGGATTTTTAGGTTTAGATTTTAAACCTGTCCTACAGAGACTGCAAAGCTGAGTAAATGTTGCAATATCGCTATTATTTTTTGCACAATTTAAGAGTCTCATGTTCTTAAATTATGGTTTTCAGAGTTTCTGAGCAGTAAAAAATAATGTTCAGTAAGTGACTGAAAATAATTGGAAGATTTAGGATGACACTTTGAGCTTCATTTCAGTCGATTACAGGAGAATAGAGCTAAATCCCCACCGAAATCAACACAAAAACATGATGCAAATCTGTTATTTTTTAAGAAGAAATTGTATGTGGGATTAAATCAAAAGCTCAAGGTTTGCCTATTAAAAATAGGAGACATTTCAACATTTTTAAGCAACACTGAGAAGTTATAAACCAAGGGCAGTGCATTCACTTTCCTGTGACTTTGCTCATTTTCTTTTCTCTCCTTAAGCTCTTCTTGCACTCAGTGATTACAAATACTGACACACAACACAAACACATTTTCTGCGTACTTTTATGCGTCATTCAGTGTTAAAAAACTGAAGAAAAGAAAACTGCAAAACTTGCATCTTCAGAAAGAAATGGTAGAAAATGTTAGTGATAAAGACATATAAGATCAATTTTTAGATACTTTTTAAGCTTTAGATACTCAAATATTAATTTTTTGTTCTTTGGAAATGCCAACATAGAAGTGTTTTTCTCTGCCAGCTGAGCTGATGTACACGGTGGAGCTCGCTGGAGGTCTGGGGGCCATCCTGCTGCTGCTGATCTGCCTGGTGACCCTGTACAAGTGCTACAGGATCGAGCTCATGCTCTTCTACAGGAACCACTTTGGCAGTGAGGACATTGATGGAGGTAAGATACACACGCCATCACCTGTGCGATTTCTAAAATCCCCTCGCGTCGCTATAAAAAACACTTTTCCTTCCCCAAAACAGGAACCGATTCCCAGTCGTGACCAGTGTCGGAGATGCTCCGGCGCGCAGATTTATTTTTATTTAGAAAGCACCTGGGCTATTTATCAAGTCATAAAGCCGCAGGTGGCTCCATTTTTATGCAAATGCGGCATGAGCTCGAATGACTCATTGGCTCCAACTGAAAAGCCTTGCATAATTTCATCTAGTTCTCGGGTTTAGGGAATCTTCTTCACCTTCTCCCGCTGGAGCGGTTAAATAAAAACTGCTAAATATTCACTGTGCTGTCCCCCGAAGAGCAGGAAGCAACTCACCAACCACCGACTGATACAGAATAAAGCCTCGGTTTTCAGCGTACGCACATCATGTTACTCGAATAATGTTAACAGCTGCAGATTTTCTTAAGAAAAACAAACTGAGCGACTTACACGGTCACACAAAATGAAGGATTCTTAAAAAAAAAATTAAAAATGACGGTTTAGGGGGCAATATATTCTGCTAAACACTCACTATAAAGCAAATCAAAACACTACCCCTGTGCCAGACAAAAACATTAACTCTCAGACCTCATCAGCAGTGGCAAAAGGAAAAAAAAAAACTTTGATTGGACCTGGTGGATGAGTCTTAGCTTGAGAATGCATCAAACTGAGACAAGGAGCAAGTTTTAATTTGATTCCCCTGTAATGAGTCTCTGTAGGACCAGCACAGCAATGAATTCAGGAGGAATGAGATTAGCTCGGAGAGGCTGCAGGGTTTTTGCAAAGTGGGAAGAAGAAGCAGCTGGAGAGCTATATTTGTTAAGAGGGAGAAGTATTTGTGACAGTTTATTGAACGCCATTACCTCTGGCTTTGTCGGAACCTCAAAAAGAGGAATTTTGGCCGTAGAACCCAAAGCCAAACAGTTGTCGTCTTTAATTGGGCCACAAGAGCAAGCGAGAGAGAGAGATTTTCAATTTGTTCCTTAGAAGAAGAGGATCAGGTCCAATGTCGCTCGGCTCTCCAGAGATCCCTACGCCATGGTCTGATAGATCTCCACTCTGCCACCTCAGAGTAGCAGTTTCCTGTAGATAAGTGCAAATGATTAAACTGGACTGTTTAGTCTCTCAGCGTAGATAAGGAACCGAGATCCCATCTACACCAGGATGAACTTTTTCACATTTTATTGCATTACAATGAAAAGGTATTTGCCAAGATTTTATCTGATTGAGATGCATGAAGTGAAATGAAAACGATGATATAGATTGGATGTGAACATACATTTCTAATTCTAATCCTAGTCCCAAACCCTTAGTTACGTTGGCATTTTGCTGCTCTAACATTGTATGAAAATGGTTAATCGGTTATAGGAAAAGTCTGTATAATTCTATTTTTTATCCGATTCATCGTTAAAATATTCTAGGGATTAACCGATTACCAAAATAATCGTTAGTTGCAGCCCTGCTCTTATGTTCTCCAACAAACCTCTGAAGCCTTCATGGAATAGTGCAACTCGATGTGGAAAGCCTCAAGACAAGAGCACTTATGCAACGCGCCGTGGCATCTGCACAAAGATATATTTGCTCAGTCCGGTTCTCCTCATCAATAACAGGGCTTGGAGCCAGTGCACAGAGATGCGGTTTTCTCCTGCAGAGCCCAACACGAGCTGCCAAGAAAGTGCCAGCGTTTGATCGTGGCCACTCCAAGCACTAATTGAACGCCCTCCTCTGCCAGATGTAAAATTGTAAGCTGCGCACAACAATAGGATGGACTGTCAGCTATTTGTCAGCGATGCAATTTAGTTAAAGAGCGCTCACTTGTCACATTGTGTGGGTGTCACCAGAATCAATAATAGGCTTCATGATGACAACAGGCGAGCTGGGCTTGACAAAGAGGTGGGAGCTCATCAACACTGCGCCATAAATACGAATGTCATCGTTGTCAAGGCAGCGAGGACTGATGAGGCTCCCTCGGTGTTAAGTACAGTTTGGAGATGCAAAGCGCTCCACACATGGCGACTCTGATGCATATTAAATGTGCGTATGCCGCTGCTTATTGTCCACGAGGAAAAGTTTGGCACAGCTGACTGTGGCTCCTACATGTGGAGTTATTGAGTTTTACACAATTTTTTTAAGGCTGGTTTGAATTCTGTAATAAGACCTGATTTGTCTGAGCTGTAAGCAAGAACTAATGTCATACTAGACTTTTCTATTTAATGTTTGAAAGTGGTTAAGCTGATTTAGAACTGATACTTGTGTGATGAATGGCTGAGCTGCTACTCCTTTGATATGTTCAAAGGGTCATGTAGACACGGAGTGTTCGAGTCTGCAAGAAAAGTAGGGACATTTGAAGTGAAAAATGATTAAAAGCCATATTTATCCCAGTCCCTTTGATTTATAGGTTTGCTATGATATCAGACTTTGAATGATTTAGTTTTAAAAAAAAAACAGAACTACTGTATATTAATAATCTGTCTGGTCTTCACCACCAAGAATTATATATATATATATATATGATTTCTTTTACAAAATTAGTTTCTCAGTGTTTGGCAGCTTTCTACAATCTGATGCGAACCCATATTATTTTGGTGCAACTAATAATGGACAAACCAAACATTGTACTTTGAAGAAGGTGGGGGAGGGTTGTGAAGACCCACCACTCATTATTAGTTCTGTATGTTTGTTATATTTGTTATTTGGTCTCCATTACATTGAACTGAAGCCAAGGGGGTGTTGCAGCAGAAATTCACGCCCTCGACTCTCCCGACACTTTCCACAGGAAGTTCAAGATTTATCCGTTTAACTGTGGGCCGTCTGCGCACATGCACGCACCCGAGCGAAGCACACGTGCGGCGTGTCAGAGATACGTGGGCTTTTGGTTTTGTAGGTAGATCCCACAGCTTTCTCTGATAGTGACTTCTCAAGATGCTGGAGGGCAATTAGAGGAGGAGGGGGGGTCAGGCTTTCTCTCCTCTCTGTTTTTCTCTACCGATGAGTGAATCACCTCCACTAAAATAGCCCTTGATCTGCCTACACAGCATTTGTTTAAATGCTAGCAGAGAAAAACAGAGACAGAGATTTATGCCTCAGAGTTAGTTATACTAAGTGAGGTTACATTTCAATTATTTTTACATGTCCCCGGTGCTGTAAAATGAATTGCACGTTATAAAAACAAGATAGATTCATTACGGGGCGTCATGTAAGAGTGGTGTGCACTTGCCAAATATCAAGATTACCCTCTGGGAAGTGAGTGAATCTTGTTGACAGTCTCACAGCTCCTGAGAGAGGCTCAAGTGTAAAATGGAAAGGATATTAACGGAGGCGAAATGGAAATGCTGCTCCAAACATGCTCCATCCGAACGAGACGTGTACGTGACTTGTGCAATAAAGCGGCAGAACAAGAGTCGAAATGAAGGTGGGATGTTTGAGCTCCGAAATCGGCTCTTAGCTTCTAAGGTTTTACCTCTGGAAGGTTTTCCTACGGCTTGGTTTGGGGGGGACAGGTGTAAATATCACTTTTGAAAAAAAACAGCATGACAGTTATAATCCAAAAGCTACTTTCTGTCTGTATTCAAATGCAGAGGTCGATAAATTCAATGTTTTTTTTTCTTTTTCCGCTTTTTAAAATGGTGTCATAATACTTTTTTTCTTTTTTTTTTTTGGTATGTGAATCACTCCATTCCAAAAGCCAAACCAAATAAAATCTTCATGACTGTTGTTGCAATATTTAATGTCTTTTACATGTTAAATAAATGAGACCAAAATCAATCGTTTTGGCCTAGATTATAAGTATCTGTAGCACAAAACGGTTCAAGTGTGTGTGCTTGCAGTAAATCAAACATTTCTTTTACAAAAATAAAACATATTAAATGCACACGTTTATAAAGTGTTTGTCGAAACCAGTGAGCAGGTTTAGGGTTTAGGGTTTAGGGTTCCGTCAGACACGCTCCAAGTGATGTGGTTGTTTTGCCTGGGATTCCTCCGCGTCTTCCGTTCTCCTGATTTATTTCTTCACCGTTGTGCTTTAAGCTTAAGAAGACACATAAACTCTTCCTTCCCCGGCTCACTTTCCGTCTCCCAGCTCACTACTTTCAGATCCATCATCAATCTCCGCCTTCACGTGGGTGATGGAGCAGCGCCACGCGACGGCGGGGCTGAGCAGGCGGAGCCGGGCGTTTAGCTCTAATTTGTTTTTGCCTGCAGAGGGCACAATAGCCATCAAGGTAACATAATTTGTCAGTTGGGTCGGAGCTGTAATGAAAAGAGCTCGGATGGGCAGAGGTGCCCAGAGGTCAGCGGGATGGAGGCGCTCTGTCTCGATGAAAAGCTCCCCGTGAATGATAGAGCCGTCTGCACCCGTATGAAAACAGATGATGAGCATCTGAGGTGGAACAGAGTGTATTTATGGCACAGTTTGAGTTGTATAAAAGCAGTGATGGTTTGTATAACTCACTGATTTAAACTACCACTGATGGTTCCACGTCCATCTGCTTGCAGAAAACAAAGACTACGATGCTTACCTGTCCTACACCAAAGTGGACCCGGACCAGTGGAGCCAGGAGACCAGAGAGGAGGAGCGCTTTGCCCTGGAGATCCTCCCCGACGTCCTGGAGAAGCATTATGGGTATAAACTCTTCATTCCAGACAGGGACTTGATCCCCACAGGAAGTAAGCTCTCTCTCATGGCGATGTCCAGTTGTGTCCTATGTCTTGTGGCTTGGTGTTGCTCGTGCAGCTGTTGTCGGTGCGGTGGCGATGCCGTGTTTGTTGGCTTCTTGTTATGCGTTTGTGCCGTTGCATAACAGAGACATGAAAGAGCACCGTCGGTTTTTCATTTCTGATCATCCCGAGTTTTGTTTGGTTTTGTTTTTTTCCTAACCACGAGTCCGACTGAGGTGGATCGTTTTTTTTTTTTTATTTTAGGAGTGTTAAAACCTGATGAGGTCTGAATTTGACCATTTTTACAGAAACAAACAGAAACAGCTCCTTTAGAAATTACTTTTCAGTTTGCAAAACTGACAAAATATGATTTTTAAATGCATGCTTCCCAAATTACACCTCGTAATCCCAGGTCTAAGCCTGGAATTACAATAGTCCATGTTTAAGGATAAGAAAATACATCTAAAAAATTTAGATTATCTTTTAAAATTATGTAAACTTAGTACGTTTAGATTGAATATCGGACGCTCATGGATAAAAGTAAAGTTAGGCAGACTATTTTTAATTTCTAAATTACATGTTTTTATCTTTTTTAACAAGGTTTTATATTAGATGCTGATAAATCAAAAACTAAGAACTTCAACCATGAATATTATCATGAAAAATATATATATTTTTTCAATATTTAAGAATTCTACAAAGTTAAAGGTAGAAACATAAACTTGAAGTTTGAAAAAGTATTTTTAATTTTACTTTTGTTTGATTTCACATTATTTTGATATGTTATCTTTTTTAGTTTAATTTAATGGTTTTATTATTGTTTTATTTTGTTTGATCTTTCACATGCATATTTTCTGTATATTGAACAATATTTAAATCTTGCTTAGAGTCGTATGAGTCTCAGATGTTTTTCCCCTCTTTCACATGCACAAGATTTGAAATTACATTTTAAGTAAGAGACAGAAACCCCAACTTTACAATATACATTTTGTGTTAGCACTAATTCATTTAAATAAAAATGCAAAATGCAACTGCAGTGGTTTACAAAAACATCATTTTATTGCGCATGTATGAATTTTGGAATCATTTATTATCCACACAGAGTCAGAATTTACATTTCTTGTAATTTTAGATAACTGTCTGTTTGCAAGTTTCAGAGAAAACACTTGTTGCCATCAACAAGCTGTTCTGGCTGGACATTTGACCACTTTTCTTCTTGGCAGAATCGATGGAGCTCATTTAAATGTGTTGGTTTCCTGCCACTGATTCTGCTTGCAAGCATATTTTCAATATGCCTGAGGTCATGTGCCATCCACAAACCTTTACACAATCCCCACTTTTTGCAGTCTAATTTCATTTACTAGTTTGTTTTTACTGAAAGAGGCATATTTGGAGTCAACAAATGACAAATAGTTAAACATTTGTTGGCTTTTTAGTTGCATGAAACCAAAGAATATTGCACTAGGTTCAAAATGCAGGCGCTAAACAAACGTCATTAAGCTCCAACAAGATGAAATTAATAAAAGCAAATAAGCAAGCAATAAATTCAAATGTTTTCTAAATTCATCAAAGTTTTGTCATGTACTTATTTCACTCCGAATGGTTAAAAAGAACAGAAATGCTGCTTGTGTATGAAAACCTCTAAGCCCAATTATGCATCATAAATCAGCTTCCGTGCGCACACAATCAATATCTACAATCTGAAGAATAAAAAATAATCACCAAATGCTGCACCTGAAGTAGAAGACCAATTAAAAAGCAATGGAATAATATAAAAAGCATGCAGCATGGAGTATTTCCACCGTGTTGCACCTAAAGTAACCTTTGTTGCCTTTCAAACACAATCAGCAGAAGATACAGTCCTGCTGATTAGAGTCCATATTCCAGATCCAGCTCTGCAAAGACTCTGCCTCTGCATGCTGCTGTGTAATGGTGTCAGCTGCACATTACAGAATCTCTTTATGCATGGATATTAGTGCATGTTTTACCACAGCATATTCCTAATGGAGCATCTCACCATGCCCCGTGCTTATCTTTGATTAACTCAATACACAGATGAGTTTGATAATATCATTATGCTGTTAGCCTCCATTTCAATACTTGCATCTGCCTGTCTTCCCCGCACATGCCGCCATTACTAATTACGCGTTTCGTCAGTGGCTTTGTGCCAGGGTTATAAACTGAATCTGTTTCTGTGATGCTGTGCTCGCAAACTGGTGGGAGGGGGGGAAGGTTTGGGACTGCTGTAATATGGGAAAAATGGCATAAAAATGCAAGGATGGAGAGGAATCTCAACCACAGCTTGCCACCATTTCAGCCCGGTGGTGCTGCTGCTTTCTGCTTTATTGTTGCTACGCATAAAATATTCGGCTCCCATTGGGAGCGTATTAGCATCCAAACAGGTCATATAACACAGTATAAGGCAGAGTTATGCATAAACAGAGTTTGTGCCTTTTGGGGGGGGGGGGGGGGTTCGCCGTGTGTCAGCAACCCTTCTGAGTTTTGTTTTAGTGGCATGTCAACTCTGAGGAAAATTCAACGTTTGGATCCCATGTGCGGTGGATCTAAAAAGTCTCTGCATCCCTGGTAAATTGCCAATCTTGAAGCCAGAAACTTTTCCACATGTAAAGTTGCATTTGTCCTGTACAATTCAGGCAAAAACACATTTATCAGAGGAAACATTAAAAGAAACATCAATAGCCTCCACTTTTTGATGATGTTTTTCAGCATTCATCCTTTCTGAGTTCACACCTGACATCAATAATAGTTAAAAAGAAAATTGACTATATGATTTTCCTGCTGCTCTTCCCTTTTCTAGCGTAAATGTGGAAGATGCTTTGGAATTATGGTCGCACTTTCTTTGCATTAGAAAAAAACCCCAGATAAATTTCCTAGGGGTGTGTTCACTTTTGAGAGCCACTATCCTGAAGCAGAAGTCCTGGCTGAACTCCTACCACCTGCATTCCTCTGTGTTTTTATGCTTCATGTCCCATATTAAACTGGAATAAACTGCTCAGTGCGATTATCAAACAATCGCCGCCGTCTATGCACCGGTGGATAAATCCAGTTTATGCCAGGGGAGAGTCCCCACATCTCCGTCACTGTTTTCACCTGCTCACGAATCTTCTGATCACCCTTTAAATGTAAATATCTATTGTTTAGGTTTCACCAATGATCATTTCCAGGATGACACAAGACTACTTAGAGGTACTTTTTCAACCCAGATTTTTTTTTCCCCACATGTGTTGACAAACAAACCCTTGTCACATGATGTGACAGCTTTTCATTTTCATTCATTTAACAGACAGAAAACTGTGGTTTGGCCAGAAAATGTTGCTGTTTTTATGTGACAGGCAGTTTGATGTGTGCATCACAAATCATAACCCAAACTCAATTAAACCCATATCACTTTGAGGAAGCACAATATTTTAGAGCTGTTGTTGGAACACTTTTAAATTGTAAAACATAAATGTTCATAAACCATCAAAGCCTTAACTTTATTCACCTGTAAGCAATGCTCCATGAAGCTAGCAGTTCTATATCACTCTGGTGAATTGTATGGATGCGTAATCATCAATATGATCACATTTATTATGCCGTTTAATTGTAAATTAAATTTTATAGCACTGTATTTTCAATGATTGTTTTTCTGATTCATTCCTTGCTATCTTCTTTCTATCCATCTTGTCTTTGTTGTGTTTCTACATCTTTCATTTCCTTTTCTTCCTTTTTATTTCCTTCATTGTGTCCTTTCTTCCTCCCTTTGTTTCTTTACACTCTTTATTTCTTCTTCTTTTCTTTCCTCTAGTCGCTATTTTTGTGTCCTTACTCTCTTCTTTGAATTTTTTTTCTTCATTTCCCTTAATTGTTTTGACCTGCACTATCTTCCTTCTTTTATCAGTTGTGTCATCCTTATCTTCTGCCTTCCATCCATCTTTCCCTTCCCTCTACGTCCACAGCGGATGTTTATTTTCAGAGCTAAGATGATGAAGTGCAGAAACAATATGGGAAAGTTGTGATTAAAAATGGGGGTAATTATAATTGTAATCATAAAACGTGATGTATTATCACACCCCAATGCGTTAAATACTTGAACAATTTCTCATTTTTTCTTTATGTGTTTTGCTAACAAAATTTAGAGGAATTACTCTCCTGTTGTAAATGAATTGGAACGGCTTATTAAAAACTCAAAGACAACAGTGATTTTTATGAGCTATTTCATTAGAATATGGTCTGTCAGATCTGAAGAGAGAAACATTGTATTCCCTTGGCTTTAGAGGGTGGAAATTCAATTTTTAAAGTTATGAATGGTTGGCAGGCGGCATCTAGAAACAGCAGATTTACAGTCAGTTAAAAAAAACAAAAATCAAATCAAGCCACTCTTCATTAGCTAATGTAGAGTATCCATTAATCCTTTTTAGCTTTTTCCCCCTCCTGATATACTACAAAGAAAACCCCAAAGTGAACTGGCTCAGACCTTGAAGTGGAGATTTGGCCTCAGGGTCCTGTTTGAATTACAGCATGATGACCAATTACCAAACAGCAAAGAGACTGGCTTGTCACGTCGAAGTAAAGGGCAACTTCAAACCCGAGTTTAGTCTAATCGAGCTTCTCTCATTGGACAGCCTCAGGCGCAGCATGACAGAATAGAAGCGGTTCACTTGCCGGCGTATGCAGAGCGGGCCGGGGAGAGTGTGGCGTTGGTTGGCGTAGCGACCAGCAGACCCGCTGAGATGTTACCAGGAAAGACGGAGTCTGGTTTTATCCCGTCCACCTGCTGCCGACCAAAGCTGTTGTGGTGGCCAGGAAAGGCTAAAACTCAAGCATTAGCTGTGCACACAGACGTTCTCTCATGCTTTCGCTTTCTCCTGACGCTCAGGCCAATGTGTGAAAACCAAAAACACTCAGTTTGCTGCGCGATGACGCATCCATTAGCTGAAGTGGCTCTGCAGTAGCTAATGTAAACCCACACTGTTTTCTGCCTACGTGGGGCCAAAATCTTCAATGTCTCGGTTTTGAATTCAGAAGACAGATGCAGACTGCTTTTTTTTGTTTGTTTGTTTTTTGCCACCTCTGGGGGACAAAATAAGAGCCTTAAAATACAGTAGCATAATCTCAGTGAACGGTTTTGAAAAACTAAACCTTTAAATTGTGTATAACTACATTGAATAATTACATATATCAAGAATTGCCCACATAGTTACTTTAACAATTACTAACTTTGGTTATTTTCTTGAAAAGAATCCAGGAAATAAAATGTTGAATTGATTTTTGTCAGTGTGACTATACTATTGCAATAAGTGATTGATTTATTTCAACTCATCTTTGCAGGAGGTACTAACAACTCTGTTGTGTGTGTAGCTATTATTTAAGACTCATTCATTTCTAAATGGTGTGATGGTTAAATCAGAGTTGTATGTTTGATAAAGTTTTGATAACAATAATGTAGTAGCCTTACAAAAACTTGAGGTGAGGCCAAAGAGAGTTGTACCCTGTGTAATATTGTTTTTCCACATTTACATCAAAGTTTAACTTTTAAGTCAGTTCAGATGAAAAGCAAACGTAAGGAAACAGACATGATCGAATGCTTTTGAGTTTTCCACCAAAGTGACGAATGTGTCTCTCTGTCCCGGTCGATCCAGCCTACATCGAGGACGTAGCGCGCTGCGTGGACCAGAGCAAGCGACTCATCATCGTCATGACACCCAGCTACGTGGTGCGGAGGGGGTGGAGCATCTTTGAGCTGGAGACGCGGCTGCGCAACATGCTGGTGACCGGAGAGATCAAAGTCATCCTGATCGAGTGCGCCGAGCTGCGGGGCATCATGAACTACCAGGAAGTGGAGGCCCTCAAGCACACCATCAAAATGCTGACGGTCATCAAGTGGCGCGGGCCGTCCAGCAACAAGCTCACCTCCAAGTTCTGGAAGCAGCTGCTCTACGAGATGCCCTTCAAGCGCATGGAGCCCCTGAGCATCTCCCACGAGCAGGTGCTGGACGTGAGCGAGCAGGGCGCCTTCGGCGAGCTCCAGACTGTCTCGGCCATCTCCATGGCGGCGGCCACCTCCACCGCCATGGCGACGGCGCACCCAGACTTGCGTTCGACCTTTCACAACTCGTGCCACACCCAGATGAGGCAGAAACACTATTACCGTAGCTACGACTACGACCTGCCACCCAGCGGCACGCTCCCGCCACTGTCCTCGCTAGGCAACCAGCACACCTACTGCAACATCCCCATGACGCTCATCAACGGACAGCGGCCGCAGTCCAAGTCGCCGCGCCAGCAGAGCGTGGAGGAGGGTCACGGCAACAACGCCATGCTGCCGCTGCTTCCCAGAGAGACCAGTATATCCAGCGTGATCTGGTGACAGAGCCGGTGCCGGGCGGTTCCGGGTCCGGGTCCGGGTCCAGGTCCGGACGACATCCGTCACAGGGGGGACTAGCCAGCGGCAGTCAGACCCCCGAATCCACCAGAGCCGGACGGAGCTGAATGGCACTAAGATGCTTGCTGCTGTTACATTTGCACCAGGAGACAACATGTTGGGGAGGGGCGGGAGGGACGGAACATCAGACACAGTGGACAAAACCGGAGCTGAAAAATCCTTGTTTTGTTTTAGTCTAATAAGAGCTTTTATTAAAGTTGAACCACAAAAGAAGAAAAAAGAAAAAAAGAAAAAAAAAAAGCAAGGAGAACATTTTTTTGTATGCCTGTAAAAACACTCAAGTAACACAAGCCAACACCTGTCCTAATTTACCGCGAGAGTCGAGGAAAACAGGGTCCTGTACATACGTTTTTCTAATTCTTTGTAGCAACAGTGTTTGGGACTTGTTTCTTTATGTTTCCTTATCAGTTGGGAATCTTTATTTTTTCCTCGTTTGTTTTCAGTTTGTACTAAAGTGAAGCAATGGCCTGTAAGATGTGTTGGTAGAACTGTTGTTACCTTTATCCTAATTTGTTGGCTGGTGTAGTTTCTAATGCTTTTGATGGGTTTTTTTTTTTATTTCTTGGGATGGATAGTTTAGGGTCACAGCCCTTGGGAGAAGGCTGAGATATTATAGGTTTGGGCTTAACCAGAATATGCAAAATTTGGAGTCCAGACAACGGGACAGCACTGGGTTTTCAACTCTGATAATGAATGCTTTTGGGAAAAGAAGACTTATGGTGCTAGGCTTCACATCTCTATCTCGTCATAGCGACATTTCCTTTTAACGAGCAACCTTGCTATTTACCTTAACAGAAGATTATATCACTGAAAAGTAACTATGTGTATTATTTTATGAAAAAAAAGAAAAGTATATTTTTGTAACTGAGGGATATTTGCTTAGAGAAGTTCTATGTATGACGTTTCTGATAGAAGCGACTGGGAAAACGGATTAAAAAAAGAAACGCCGTTTTGTTATGTGGAACTGCTTAGCTCACAAAAATCACTCATTAACGTCTTTTATTGTTAGATGAGGCGAACATGCGAAGTCGGGAGTTTTTGACATTTTGAATCCACTCACAGCTCAGCAGACGTTTTTCTATCACATTTGTTGATTTCATTGTCATTGCAGCAGCTCGCCGCCAGTTTAGTAGGGATGAAGCTACCGATGATGTCAGAGCGGGTGAAGGAGAAAGCCATCGTCACTCAACCCAGTTTCCACAACAGGACCAAACAAGGCTGTCCAGGGCTAAAATCATTGTCTCAGTTATCCATTTCCTGCTAAGTGAAAGCCCTGTTTGTTTCCCATCTCCTCCCCAGGTGAGTTGTACTCCCAGGGTTCTCACGTTTCCCTCCAGAAGGCGGCACTCAGTGTTCCCTAACGTACAAAACATCTACAGTGCCTTGAAAACGGTTCACTCCCATTGGAACGTCACATTTTGGCAACCACAAATTTTTATTTTTGTATTTCTTTTTTTCTTATTTTTTAATGCAATTTTATGTGAAAGAGCAACACAAAATAGTGCAAAATGGTGAAGTGGAAGGGGGGAAAAAAATCTGGATTTAGTCCCCACAGCATGATTCTGCCACCACCATATCTCCCAATTGAGGAAGTAAGATCAGAGTTTTCCACCATGTTATGTTTATGTTGGCCAAAAAGGGAGCCTTCTTGTACAAGTTTGTGGCAAACTTTAAATAGGACATCTTATGACCTCTTTCCAACAATGCCACACAACTAATATTGTTCCAGGTGCTGAACCTGAGGTGCTGAACTCGAAATACAAATGGAAAAAGAATGCAAATGCATGCCACATATTAAAAATTTTATTTGAACAAAAAAGAAGTTAAAAACAAACATCTCCACCCACTTCACAATTATGCATCACTATGAGTCTCAAGTTACATGAAAAGGAATTTGTGGTTGTAACATGACAAAATATGGAAAAGACTCTTTTGCAAGGCACTGTAAAACAACGTTCAACACCGACCTCATGAAAAGTGTAAATGGCTAAATATTTACGAATTAACTTGAGATAGAGTTTAATTTAATAAACAACTAATATAAGCTAAATTATATTTAAAACTAGTAGCATTTTAGAATGGAATCCTTCAAAATGAAATATAATGAATGACGCTAATGAAATCCTGATTTATCGCTAATAGCAAAACAACTTTAGACCAAAGCGAAGGTAAATGGAACAGACCTCATCCACAAAAATCTATTTACTTCCCATCCTGATCGGTACCGCTCCATCCAGTCAAGATCACGTCTCCCGTGACACGACCCCGTTTCCTGAATCTGCCTGTGCCACATACCATTTCAGTTCTCATAAAAACTAGCTTCAACGTCTCAGACGATTCATTTTGTGCCATGAAATATGCAAAGTGATGAATTTGTAAGAACATAAATGAAAAACTCTCCTTTCCCCTCCTCTAATGTTTTGCTTTGTAATCTTTCTTTTGTGTAAAATTTTAGAAAAGGCCTGTTTTTTTTTCATAATTTATTGAGGTGTAAGTCAGCATATTTGCATTTGAGATTCTTTCTTTTATTTGGGTTTTTTTTAATCAGAGCCTTTATTTCACACTGTTCCCTCCATGGAAAAGCAAAGTACCGATGTGTTCAGGAGCATCGAATCCGAACAGAGACCTCAAATATATGGCAAATGTGTAAATAAAACCTTTACAATATTCAAATGAAGACAATCGAGCCATACTCATGGAACCTGCTGGTCATTATTCACAAGGTTTCTCAGAGTGTAACCACTAATCCTCACTGGAGTCCTACTCCGACGTCTTCTTTGCTTTGAGAGGCTCTGTGAATGTGACGACAATAACACTTTGGTTCATAATAAACAGAACATCTGTGGTGATGAGGCTTTGATTGGAAAGGTCATGACTTTGATTGATATTAACGAGAATATATAGCACAGTTATTCCAGGCACTTTCATGACTTGAGACGATGTCTCTGTTTTCTGATTTATTTTCTATTATGTATCTGCAATGTTCATTAAAAGAGATACTGTTATTAATAATAAAACCACATTTATGGTGATGGCATTCCTCCGTCCTGTATGTGATGTGCTTGGCCAAGAGCGAGAGTGACGTATTCATTTGGTGAAACAAACAAAAGTACCTCCAGCTCTCTGTGTTTATGGAGCGGCCGCGTAGCACCGGACTAGGATCCGGTACTGGCGACGTACCGGATCGCCGTTTTTGGTGGAGAGCCGACACAGTCCCACCTACCGTAACTCTTCTGTTTCCAGAAGAAAGCCCTGAAAAAAAAAACAATCAGTAAGTCTCCTTATTCCACTTGGAGACTGAATTGGATCAACCTCATTTTGAGATGGGATTAAATCAGGGGAGCTGCAATGCATTGAGAAAAGCTATGAGATGCATGGTGTCCTGATTACTGTCAAACAAACAGGCACACAGCAAGTTTTACATCAGGAAATACATTTATTTACATGTTTTATGTTTCTGTGCTGATCCAAAAATTTGATTCATTCAAGATGTGATACATGCATACATGGATTTGCTTTTGGTCATTTTGATGAAAATCCCAAATTCGGAACATTAGAATGTAAATGAAATCTATAAACAAAATGATATTTTGTACATCCAACCATTTTCTGCACACCCTTGTCCCAGTGGGACTGGGTTTTGGACCATGTAAGAAGCCAGAGAGAACCCAAGCATGAATAGGGAGAACATGCAAACTCCATGCAGAAAGACCCCAAGTTGGGAATTGAACCCAGGACCTTCTTGCTGCAAGGCAACAGTGTGCAGGTTGTACTATATCATGAAGTGAAGCTTCCAACTGAAGATTACTAGGACAAAAATGTGGGCCTTTTACATCAAACCAACACTGAGTTAACCACTTTTTTCCAGTCACCCAATACTATCTTGGTCTTGTCCAGAGAGGAGCAGCACTGCTGTCAGGTTCTACATAATGTAGCACGTGTGTTTCAGATGAATGTGCTAATTAGTGCTTGTTTAATCAATGTTAATTAGAGAGGATGCACCATGCTCTCCATCAATGATTCCTCTCAACCACCAGGGGCATCCTTCCTCTTCTGAAAAGTGAGGTTTGTCCAAAACCAATGACATAACACCACACGGTTCCCAGAAATAAGGCATACAATTATATATTTGCCTTGTTAATGATTTTTTTCCCAATTTGAATTTTAGGGGAGAATGTGGCAGAGACCAGTGGAGCTGACCAATAAAGGCAAAGAAAGCATTTCTCCAAGTCCAGTTTCAGCTTTCATCTCAAAGTACTTATTGCTCTCTATTCATTGTACCACTTATACATCTGGATGCACACAGAAAGCTGCCAGATGTTTTACTATCCGTAGCTGCTGGCATATGGTGTGTGTAAAAAGGAGGAGCTCCTAAGCTAATTTTCCCTTCATTACAGTGTCACACCGTAATAAGCTCCCTTAACAAAAGCAAGTGGAAGAGTGAAGGCATTTGCTGTGGTGAGAGCAGACGCACACCACAAGAACAGGTGCTTTGAATCCATACTGGTGAGGAGTATTACTCACTGTGGCAGATAAAGCAGCCATTCCTCTTGGTGTCCCACAGGGTCTTGTTATAAGCAGCCCTGTGTGACACGTCTTCCGCTCTGAGAACCAGGCCAATTGCCTGTGCACGGATAGAACGAGAGAGAGCTGGGAGCGTTTGCAGAGGCAATGCAGGCAGCTGTTAACCCACTTTTGAGGTAATCCTGCACTCACCGTGGTTCAGCACGACGTAATTCCCTGGATCAATGATCGCGCTTCACTTTGACTTTCACTTTCCAAAAAGTGTTCCTGTCACTGTATAATATAGTGTTATATTTATTGTGTCAGCTGATCAAAATGGAAGATGAAATCTGAACTTGAAATTCAACATTTTTTCTCCTAAAATATGCAGAAAGAAACTTGGCTACGGGAGGAAATTTGCAGTAAAACGCTGCCATCTGCTGGAAGCATGTCGCAATTGACATTTGCTGAGAACAGAAGACAATTATGGAACATGATGGAGAGAATAAATCCGTTTTATTACTCATCCAAATTGCTCCAACTAAAATCTTTTATCCTTTTAGAACCTGTAATTAGGGTGTTTCTTTGAAATAGATTAATCAATATGGATTTGGCTCTCACAATTTGCTTACACTGATATTTGTTATTTAGAAAAAATATAATCTAATGAGCCCATTGCAATGAAATTCTCACCAAAAAAAAATCCAAACAACTCTTAAGTGAATAAAGTGAGATGATACAAGGAACAAGGACTACTGGCGTTAGTCCGTCTGTTTGATTCAGGGAACAATCAGCCAATCACAAACACACAAGGAGCGTGGCTCCGCCAAACTCATCCAGGTGTTTTAAATTAGCAACAACTGACGGTAGAATAAAGTGTCTTTAATGCTAAATGAATCTGTTGCCGTTCGGTGCATTGAACACCGACTTTACTGCACTTTTAGCAAGTGGTTGCCTTTTATGGGAAGATATTTAAGCGTCATCTGGCGTCTATGTAGCGCCACTACATATTTGACCCATTCAATAAGAATATTTTTTTACAAAGTTATTTCTGTACTGATTTTAGTAAGTGAAAACATATATAGATACAAAAATCTGTAGTTTTTTTCTGTACACCCTTGTCGCTATTGGGGTCAGTATCCAGCAAACGTTTTGGCAAGACTTCACTCTGAACAGGTCACCAGTCTGTCACACGGAAACACACACACATTCACTCACACCTAGGGACCAATTAACCTGACAGTCATGTTTTTGGACTGTGGGAGGAAGCCGGAGTACCCAGAGAGAACCCACACATGCACAGGGAGAACATGAAAACGCCAGGGCCAGAAGTCAAACCCAGGACCTTCTTGCTGCAAGGCAACTGTGCTACCAACCATGCATCCCTGGTTACATTTATTAAAACTGAATTCCAAGGAATTTATTTCTAACAAACCAAATATCTGACAGCCATTTCAGGAATGTCTAGATTGTTTACTTTTTGTTTATGTACTATACAGATAAACTGAGTTGTGACTTGTCCAGATTCACACCCGAGCTGTAAGTGGTCTGGTATGAAACGGGGGTGATAGAACACAGCATTTTACATTTCTATGATCAGAATGCAGAAATTGTTGTTTTAAAAGGTTTATGTCACACTGTCTTTTCCTAATCGATTCGCTTCCTGACCGCTGCGCACCACAGGGTTCAGGGATAGGGAGACCGGGTATGGTTGTAACATGGGGAGAGTTGTAACACCACCAGTTCCACCAAGCAGGGATAAGATAGGAGTCAAATGATCATTTCAGTATTTACCCACTTCCTTCCCAATCCCATATTGTGATTGTCAAGGCTGGAAACAGGCACATGCAGATACTAAGGAGAAAAAACTGATTTTGAGGTGAGAAAGTAAATTTTTTGATCGTGACTATATTTTGTTTAGTACTTATACTGTTGCATATAAAACCATATGACTTACATTAGAGGAAAGTGTAATTTCTCAGGCAAAATGTGATGCATTTTCACATGCTAATTTCAAACCGCTTTGCTACTATAGCTAGCTAAACATGGCTGACAGGGTTGGGGATGGTTGTAACACATCTTTAAAAAATGTTACAACTATCCCCTTACANGATGTCACAAGTCAGTCAGATCAGTTGCGAAGGCGCATAGGATCTGCCATGTAACACTGAGCAGATACTGCAAATCATAGCAGAAGCTGAGAGAACAGGGGTCAAATGATCTTCCCAGTGTTGGTTATTGGAGCAGCACCAAAGTCTTCTCTGAGGTGCAGGAGGAAGTGTTGGCTGACTATTTGACTCAGGCTGCAGACCTGTATTATGGACTGACTCCACGTCAGGTAAGTATGACAGGTTAATCACTGGAGACAAGAGAAGTATTGAATACCAGTGTAGGTGCTAGACAAATTGAAAAACCTTTTGTGTCTATGTTCTCTGATTTTCTATTCCTCATAAACATATTACATGGTGTGGCCCCTGTTTTTGCTTCTTTTGTCTAATTGTTACAACTCACCCCAGCAGGGTGACCTCATGAGTTTATGTATTTGACATAAACTCATGAGGTCTGTGATGTTCTTGCAGAGGTTTGAATTGGTGCCATTTGTACTAAACAGATGTGGGTATTTTGTATAAAAGTTTGAAAACTCTAGCTCAAAAATTCTTTGAGTTATAGTTGCTGGAGCAAAAAGTGTTACAACCATACCCGGTCTCCCCTATTGTCTTTTTCTTTTTAAAAAGTTTTTTTTTATTGTAACATGTTATTTATGATGCCTTACATAAATCTTTCTTGAAAAACAGATGCGTCTCTCACCCGCAAAAATGTCATTTGGAATTAGTGAATGTGAACAGACACGAATTCAACTGTTTCCTTATTATTTCCTATATAATCCAATATAGTTAAAAGGAAAGTTTAAAAAAGAAAAACGTTCTTAGAAAAACCTTCAGAAGCAGTTGGAGAAATATTGATTGTGACTTTTTTTTTAGTAGATTACAAAAAAAAGTCTGAGTTTACTCAATGACAAACGTCAGAACAAATCGTTTACAAGTTACAGTAAGTTTACAAGTCAATTATAATGGATCTGGTGAACCTACAGATAGGAAATTATCTCTTTGCAGCTTTTAGCTGGAGACACATTTACTAAGAGCTTAGAAATGATCACAGGATCTCACTGAGCAAAGGGATCAGCAGACAGGTTTGTTGTCCCATATTCTTCCACTTTCTAGAGAAGGTAGGAATAATGTTTCATGACCTCATCCTGCTTTAAACTTCTGTGGCATCTTTCTGAACCTATATGCTGTGTCGGTTCACAGGAAGCTGTAATAAAATGCATTTAGGTTAGTTGACAAGACAAAATGTTGAAAAGATCAAGCATAAAAACTCTTGCAAGGTACTGAAATAGAATTTCAGTTTGTGGATTTAATGTATGAAAAGGAAGTAAGATTACATTTTAAAATGCAAATCCCCACATGAGACGGTGGTAATGACATCATTTTTTTGCAAAATCCCAATGTTCCTGTTTTTAGATGTGATCATGACGTAGCAGCACCACAAAAGGAGATCTGATGTCCTGCCTCTGAACATAAATGTGTGGATGTAACTGAGGAAGATGGACTAATAAATGTTAGTCCATCATCATGAGTTTGTGCAACAATCTCAGTATAGTTTCCAAAGGCTGACTAAAGTTTTTTTTTTCCTAAGAGACATGAACTAAGTTTTCTGTTATAAATTACTTCAAAAAAGAAAAAAAACACATTTTGCATCTTTAGCACAAACATCTTTATCGTTTTCATGGTATTGTCCAGAAAAGCGTCGTCCCTTCGATTATCGTCTTCTTTGAGTTCACAGTGAGACTTCTAACGTTTGACTCGTGAATGTTGCACCAGTGTGGGACACACACACACACAGAGACACACACACACAGACACACACACAGAGACACACACTCACACCCTCACACACACACACA